>CANTUQ010000232.1:0-180000 GCA_947683425.1 Excoecaria cochinchinensis
CCATCACCTTGCGAGCTTCCTTTTCATTCAGGCACCTGAGCTGAATCCCGTCCGACCGTCTTTTGTACAACGCCCCTTCCAAGGATATGAACTGAGTGGATAGCTTCCGGATCATCCTCTGGTCTTTCTCAGTAGCTTCTTCTGGAAATTTATTGTTTTCCAAGTAGTTCATGATGTCGAAGTACCATGGTTTCCCATCTGCCACTTCTATTTCATCACAGGCTTGGTTTCAAAACTGGGCTTATCAGAACTTGAAATCCAGCAACTGGCTTCATAGCCACTCCTTCGGGGTTATCCCACATTGACACTAAGGTTGCAACGCATCAGCCAGACGGTTTTCATCTCTCGGTACAAAGTGGAAAGTGCAAGTCTCGAACTGCCCACACATCTCTTTCAAATATTCAACGTAGGGCATCAGCCGTTCTTCTTTTACTGTCCACTCACCTCGGATCTAGTTAATACACCAAGGATGAGTCACCGAAGACTTCTATATTCTTTGCCCCCAATACCGCTAAAGCTTCCAATCCAAAGGTGCACGCTTCGTATTCGGCTTCATTGTTGGTTGCTTTGTACCTCAGCTTCTTAGCGAGGGGAAGTTTCTCATTATCTGGGGTCGTCAAGATGATCCCAACTGTAACACCCTTTTTACTGTACATAATAACTTAATTGTCTTAAACTATTCTTAAAATCATTACGAAAATCCGGGAAATTTTTTTTTTTTCACTAATAAACTTTACTATTCACACAATCATTCTCAAAATAGGCTACTTAAATTCTACCGAAATTTCGGCAGAGTCTCCTCTATAATATTGCCTATCCCCCTGTAAACAGGAAGTCTTTACACTCTATAATCACATACATATTCATCCGTCCTACTCCATTTCAAACTCCAACACAATTTTGCCCATCCTCCAATTAATTCCAATTACATACTTATATAATAGCTCACAATGTCATCAGCTCACTATTACATCAATTATACAAAATACAAGAACATAATATCAATACATCAACTATTTACTAGAATAATTATCTAATACAATTTCTTTGATACAATAGTATCCTAATTATCTAGGGAGTGTACATGCCACAAGAACAATATTGGAATTATCAAATAAAAAAAATTCCATTTCTTTCGCTTCCTTTCCAGACTTACCATTTCATATTTCTTCTAGGAAGCGGTGCTGATATTCACTTGATTTCTGTCTTATACCTGCGCGAGGATAAACCACGCGCTAAGCTTTACGCTTAGTGGTGACTACCAAATTTACTTATCCAAAGCATAAATATAAATATATACACATATAATTGATCATTCATACGTTAATATCGCAAATTACTTTTTCTTTTATAATCAATATAATACTTTATAAATAATATACCAATAGCTATTTAACTCCAAATTAAGTATGAATGATTTGGCAAGATAAAACCATATTTATGCAAAGTATTCAATATTCTTTTAAAAATGCTGAAATTTCTTAAACTTGCATATTCAAGTTTTCAAATCCATAACTGAAATTTCCTAACATTTTGACAATGTACAAATCATGCTTATCATGCATCGCTAATCAAATTCCATGAATTATTAACCAGTTAATATGCTTCTGACATAACAGTTAATATTTCATTTTTTACATAACAATTATTATGGCTTCCCTCTAGTCACTAATACCCCACTAATATATGTATGTATGTAACACTCAATCGCGATTATGAAGTTTATATACATATATGTACATAAAGCTATTTCATTATATTATCAATTTCATGGAATCATTAACTGATATCATTTACTCAATTAAGTTTTTATCACAGGGACCATCAGCTTTATCATACTCGAAGTCATAAGATACATTAGTTAACTTTCAGCCAAATATATATATACACATATATACATATGTATCAAACTTTAAATTTCACTATTATCTATTAGTATCCTTCAACTGTATTTCTGTCATTAAGTTATTTTATGGCTTTTAATCCACATTTACTTTCACACTTGCCATCTAACTTCTTAAGTATACATTTAATATGGATTATAAATTATTTATATAAACCCACCAGTTTATCTCACTTCATTTATTCATCATTAAATTTCTTGATTCACACAATTATTTCACATTCATAAATTCACTTTGCAATTTATTGTTTTGCCCATAGTACAATGCTGGCAGACTCTAAGCACAGGATAAACGGGATGTGAACCCATAAGAGTTCACCATAACCTGGAGAGACCTCTGAGAGATCACTCCAGTCTTACAAACCTGAAGGAACCCGAAGGATTACCCCCAGTCTTTCAGATACCAGTGGAGTCCTGTGTGACCACACTGTCTTACAATACAGAACAGTACACTTCGGATATTCAGATACATATATTCGGATACAGAAGTAGGACCATCATTGGCCTACAAAAAAAAAAGTGATATTCAGATATTCAAATATTCAGATATTCAGATACAGAAGTAGGACCATCATTGGCCTACAAAAAAGTGAGTCGTCATGCTCACATCCGCGGTCTTATGTCCCTATGGCTAGCCACTATATCCTGAACTAGACTTGACTACCAGCTCATCGAATAGGGCCACATTATTGAATATTATTTAAATAAATCAAACTTTGATCTTTACATAAAATAAGATCAATATACATTTCAATTCAATTTTTCAGAAATAATCCCGGTATCATCCATCATCATTTTCTCATACAATTTCATTACTTATCACATTCCACTGATTTTGCTTCACAGGAAGCCATTAATCATATTTATATAATTAAAATGTGTTAACAATAATAATATACCTCATTTATATCAGTATACATTCTGACACTACTCTTTCTTTCCATTTCAATTCATTTTCATCTTATTTCGTCAAATTAAGTTTATTTCATACCATACCATTAATACATTATTGTTTAAATAGGGATTCACTATTTTTCATTTATCCAATTCTTCTTACAAATTACCCCATTTAAACACGTATAACCCATTTTTACTTTTATTTATAGCCTGATATATCTGACTTCCTTAACAGACTAATTTACTTTATTGTTATAATTGTCTTTAGGCATACTTAAACTATACTCTTAATTTGTTAAGTACACTCTTTTTATGTAACGACCGGCGCACCACACGGATTCGCGGCCGTCACTCACGGTCTTCGCACCCCCCTTCACTAGTGCGTTTTTGCCTTCCGTGGGATTCGAACCAAGGACCTGGGGATAAGTCCTTTAATTCCTAGAATCCCACTACCATTAGGCTAGTGGCCTAATGGTAGTGGGATTCTAGGAATTAAAGGACTTATCCCCAGGTCCTTGGTTCGAATCCCACGGAAGGCAAAAACGCACTAGTGAAGGGGGGTGCAAAGACCGTGAGTGACGGCCGCGAATCCGTGTGGTGCGGCCGGTCGTTACACCAACTCTGGCTCCTCTGTTATTTACCGCCCCGTCGAAGTGTAACTGCCATCCCTGAACAAAAATTGCGGCTATGCTCTCATCAGGAAAGGTAAACTCGGGAGTATCTCCTTGAATAGGATGCTCAGCAAGAAATTCGGCTACGGCCCGCCCCTTAATAGTCTTGCGGGTGATGTATTGCACATCAAACTCCTGTAGCAAGAGCAGCCACCTCCCCATCTTTCCAACCAAAGACGGTGCTTCCTGTAAATATCTTAACGGATTCTGCTTGGCCACTGCTTGAACCCTGTACGAGTGGAAATAATGTCTCAGTTTCTTTGACGCCCAAATTACTGCGAGACAGATCTTTTCTACTTCAGCATATTTTATCTCATAAGCTAGGAACTTCTTGCTGAGGTAATAAATTGCAAACTCCACCCCAAATTCATCCTCTTGAGCCATCATGGCGCCCACTGAACTGTCTTTTACTGCCAGATACAGGATAAGTGGTTTGATCGGTTGCGGAGGCCTTAGCACTGGCGGATTCAATAGGTATCCCCTGATGCTGTCATAGGCTTTCTGGCATTCTTTGTTCCAGACCACAGGTTGATTCTTTCTAAGCAGCTTGAAAATAAGCTTGCATATCGAAGTGAGCTTGGCAATGAATCGACTGACATACTGCAGCTTGCCCAGGAAACTCCTTACATCCTTCTCCTTTTGCGGCACGGGCATCTCTTTGATGGCCTTCACCTTGTCCGGGTCAATTTCTATTCCCCTTTGACTGACGACATGTCCCAATAGTTTTCCTGAAGTCACTCCGAAAATGCACTTCTTGGGGTTAAGTCGCAGATTATACTTATCAATCCTGGTGAAGAACTTCTCTAGAGCTTCAAAGTGTCCCTCCCGGGTGGCTGACTTCACCATCATGTCATCGACATACACTTCCACTTCTTTATGGATCAGGTCACTTAAGATCTTGGTCGCCATTCTCTGGTATGTGGCCCCTGCGTTCTTTAGGCCGAAAGGCATGACCCGGTAGGCATAGGTCCCCCACTCCGTAATGAAAGCGGTTTTAACCCGGTCAGCTATTTTGTTCAGGATCTAATTGTAGCCCACATAACCATCTCTAAAGCTGTACATCGCGCAATTGGCGGCACTGTCTATCAATACATCGATATGGGGTAGTGGAAAATCATCTTTAGGGCAAGCTTTGTTAAGATCTCGATAATCCACACACACCCTGACTTTTCCGTTCTTCTTTGCTACAGGGACCACATTTGCCAGCCATGTAGGATACTGCACCTCAACAAGGAACTTGGCTTCAATCTGCTGTTGAATTTCCTCCTTGACCTTGTCAGCCCATTCTGGTCTGAGCCTTCTCAACTTCTGTTTCACAGGCTTGTAATCCGGATAAGTTGGGATAGAATATTCTACCACATCTCGGTCAATTCCCGGCATGTCCTCATAGGTCCAGGCAAAGACTTTTTCATGTTTTCTTATTATTCTCTCAAAATTTTTCCTCTCCTCAGGAGTTATATTTGATGCTATTATAATTTCTTTCGGATTTTTCGAGGTTCCAAGATTAAAAGGCGTTGTATCAGTGGAATCAATGTCAAAAATTGATGGAATATGATCATGTTCATGCATGTTGAAATCGGTAAAAACATCGCACAAGTAAGAGAAATTGTTTGCCTTATTAATAATATTATAATTGTCATTTACATCATAAAAGAGTTTTGGAATAAAAAGACAGTCTAAGCTAGAGTCTTCTTCTGCCACTCCCGAGGTTGACGCCATTGCAGCTTGATCACTGGCTTCCTGACTCAGCAGAGGCCCTCCAGACATGTAGGAAGAAATCCTCAAATCTCCCATTTTCAGCTCCAATTCTGCTATCTTCTGTTTCCCTTTCAGCTTGGCAGCTACCATCTTTTCAGTAACAACCTCTTCAGGCTCGCATCTGTCCCAAGTGATACCCTGAGTCATGACCTCCTCATCCCAGAAGTCTTCAGCAGTCTTGATAAACCCGACTCTCCAGTCGAATACATCATTAAAGATCTCGAAGCCAGGGACAATCCTCCCATCTACCCATTGCGGCTCGTCTTCGCCAGTGTAAGCACAAACTGAGGATGCTGGTATGAAGCTCTCTGAAATGTGAGGGATCTTGTCTGTCGCCTTCTTCTTGCTGAAGCCACCTCTGTACCCTAGACCTTTCCGGTTCTTCTGCCCTCGAGTGGTGACCGCTGTTTGCAACCCCTGAGAGTTTCTGCCCAAACCAGCCCCGGGGAGATAGTGCATCTTCTTCAACATATTAACCACGGCTGGGTTACCCACGGACCCATGCTCTTCTCGTATCATGGATACATGGAAGCCACTAAATGGCTGATTAGCTATTTCAAGCGCTGAGACCTGGTTCTCTCTGGCTGCCTTGATAGTCACCACCTCCCCTTCGTGTGGGAACTTTATCATTTGATGTAGTGTGGATGGCACTCCACCTAACTTGTGAAACCAGGGTCTCCCAAGTAGAGCTGAGAAGTTAGCAGGGATGGGCAGCACTACAAATTCTACCTCCACTTCAATAGGTCCTGTCTTGACCAAGGTCTTAAAGGTTCCTGAGGCTTGCCTCCTCGAATTATCATAGGCTGTGATAGTCAAATCCGACCCACTGAGCATATCCTCGTTTAAACCAAAAGCCTGCAGAGCTATCAGGGGGCACACATTGATAGAAGACCCATCATCTACCATAACGCAAGCAGTGTGCTTGTCGTTAATCTGCGCTTTGATGTATAGGGGTCTGTTATGATTGCGGCCTTCGACCGGTAGGTCGGCTTCAGAAAAAACCAATCTCTCCTTGGATCCTCCCTTAACTAAGCCCAAAAGCTCTGATGGGGAAATCGTGGTGGCGACCGTGGCCTCAGCCAAAGCTTCTACTACCTTCTGCCTATGAGAGGGGGACTGTCTCAATAGATCCCAGATGGATATTTGAGGCGCGGTCTTCTTCAATTGCTTGACAATCTGATTCTCCTCTGTCTCTTTCTCTGCTGGCGCCTGCACCGGCTCAGGTAGCCTTGCAATCTCGGGGACCACCCTTCCTATTTTTTTTATAGCCCCTATTTCTTCTTTATCTTCATTAGACCCCCACAAGTCAAGGTTCATCTCTCCCTCCTCCTCGGCTTTTCCGCCGCTCTCACTGCTAGACCAGCAATCAAGGGTAGCCACGACTACTCTCTCCTCTCTAATCTCTGAACAATCAGCAGCAAAATTCTTGCTCCCATATAGATCTTGTAGCACGTACCATTCTGGCAAGCTAGATCCGATCATAAACACGGGTGGCGGTACGGCATTATAGCCGGGCTTCTTCTCAGTTTCCCTCTTTTCAGGGTCAGAAATCTGCTTGCTATCAATCAAGTCTTGTATAGAGTGCCGCAGCGCTTTGCACTTGTCTGTGATATGGCCCGAGTGCTGGTGAAACGCGCAGAATTCATTGTCTTTGTGCCCAGGCTTCCCCTGCGTCAAAGCAGGTCTAGGAGCTAAGGGCTGCAATTTTCCCTCCTTCATTAACCTTCTTAAAACCCAAGATAATGGTCTCCCCAAGTTCGAAAACTTCCTCTGGGTGGTTACCTCAGTAGCAGACACCTCGCCTGTTCTTCTGGTGCTGTTACTGGGACCCGCCGGCCTACTGGTTCCTTGACCGGGGTTAGCCCTTTTTGCAAAATTATCATTGTTAGCCTTCCTAGCCAAGAACTCTCCTTCTGCCTCGATGGCTATATCCTTGAGAGACTCCCAGTCCTTCAACCCCTTCATCTTCAACCCATCTTTCAAGTATGGGCTTGCATTCTTGATGAACAAACGAATATGATCCTGGGTGTCAGGCTTCCTCCGCATCTCCATTACACGGTTCCTCCATCGGGTGAGATAATCATGGAAAGATTCTTCGGCTTTCTACTGGAGCAGTTTAAGATCTTTTAGAGTCACCTCCATTCTGGTATTGCAGTCATACTGCTTCAAAAACTCCTCAGTGAGCAGATCCCAATCTTCTTTAGTGCGGCGGTCAAGGCCATGATACCAGTCGATGGCATGAGAGGTCAGACTCAGACAAAAGTATTCTACCTTCTGCTTCTTAGACAATGTGGTCCCCTTCATGACCAGAGAATACTGTTTCACGTGAGCGGTTGGATCAGAAGTACCGTCAAACTTCGGCACATCTGGCATTTTGAAGTTGTAAGGGATCGAGTCTTCTCCCTCCAATTCCTTATCTTCCGGGTTCATCCCTTGACCCCTGCTCAACATACGAGCCATAGCTTCGAACCTCTCTTCCATTTTCTTTAAAATGAAGTCATCGGTCTGAGGTGCTTTCCCCCTCTCAGATGCGAGGCTCATCCTATCATCTTCGATATCATCATCAATTCTCAGCACAGGCCTTCTTCTCTACTCTCCCGAGGCCACTGATCTCAACTCTACTGGTGGCCGCCTAACGGGCTCTTCTCGCCTTTCAACCCTTTCTTCCTCTGACTCATTCTATCTCACTGGAGGAGGGGGAGGAGGATTCTGTGGGGCATTCTGCGGAGCATTCTGCTGTGCCAAGGCGGTCAACATATTCATCATCCTACCCTCGAATTCCTCAAAACGGCGGCCCACTTCTTCCGCAATCATGGCCCTAGTGGCGTCTTCCCCCCTAGGCGAGTTTGCCATCTGAGATGCTGTACCACTGATTTCTGGTAGACCCTCTCTATCTGACAGCTCGGGAGCAGGAACTCGGATCAGTCATCCGGTTAGTGATCTAGTCCACCTGGGCAGATCTATGATGGCTGCAGGGACAAAACGTTAGGTATGATGCATGAAATGCAGGTATAATGCATGGTCGTGATATGCAACACTTACAGAGCACAAGCAAGCAAGTAGGTCCTTCCGCCCTTATTTCTCCCACACACGTGGTCGTGCAGTCTCTTTCCTAGGTGGGATTAGCCCAAGGGTCAACGAGGGACCCAATGGACACGCATGGTGCACGCCAAAAAATCGACAGCATGACACTCCTTTGCTAATGTACAAGCGGATGGATAATGATCGTCACGTATTTGGACGTTCCATAAATTTTGACATGGCCCTATCGAGGCATGATAGCCTTTGGCTAGGTTACCAAGAGATACATGTGGACTCACCCAATACATGAGGACCCATACAGCAAGCATGGAATTAAGGTTCATTTCACCTGTGGAAAATAGCTATGGCCATTACATGAGCTTTGGACAAGGGATATGTTTCTTTAAGGCTACCCAAGCATGATCCCTGCTGACAGGTCTAGCCCATCACGAGCATAGCGACCGATCGGGTCGTCATTTTGATATACCATTGAGGTATGTGGCTTGGGCTGGTGATTATCCTTAACACTTCCCCAAATTGAGTGAAAATGAGGTCGTGCTTCGAGAACGCACCGGGGCTAAAAGAGGGACCAAACTAGCATATTCTAAGGCTCTAATGATATGCGAATGCAATTTTGAGAGAAAGCAAATTTGTGATTTAAATTTTAATCATAAATGTTAAACGAGGTATTTTCAAATCGAAATCTCGAACCATAAACGTCCCCAGCGGAGTCGCCACTGTGACGTGCGCTGGATCCCCGCGGCCGCCCGTTCGACCACCCGCACGTGGGCGATCGGGGTACTTGTGGGTCTGTTGATATCTTGCAAATAAATTGCAAGTGTGTCTATGTTGGGCAACAAGGAGGTTTCATGGAGTCGCCACCCAATAGAACATTGGGAAAGTTACTCTCGTTTCGGAGAGCCTAAGACTGCGCTTGGTATCCATTTTGGGCCAGCCAGAGGGATTATGGAATATGAACTTCTCACCCTAAAGAGCCTAGGATTAGCGCTAAAGCCTCGTGACCCAAGAAGTATTTTGGAGGATAACCTCTAACATCTTGAGCCCAAAGACCAGAGCTGGGTCCGGGATTTCTCATCTATTTCTACCTCATTTATTTTATGATCAAATCTTAATATCATTAATTCGCTCTCTCTCCACACTATGGAATTGATTAAAAGGCGCATTTATTCACATTTTGAAAGCGATAAATGATCAGATAGATAATGAAAGCGATAAATTGCAATAATACAAGGAGCGGAATACAACTCCCTTTCATAAATGTGCGAATCATGCATAAATCGGGGCATTGCTTATTTTGAGGACTTTGGTCCTCGCATGCATCATTATTAAAATTGGAGATTTTTGTTTATGATGATTTTGTTGGATAAAAATAGGGCTTTGGCCCCTTTTGCATTTTGTACAAAACCTCATTTTTATTTAAGTATAAAATCGTTAGATTATATTTATACATTAACGAGATATGAGAAGAATATATCCATATACATGAAATAATCAATGAATAACAAAATGAAGGAAATAATCGAGAGGGTTAGGAAACTAAACCGGACGGAATCCTCCGAATATGGTAGATAGCCGCTCAAGTTGTGGCAGTCCAAGAGAAATCATATATACACTCATAGAAAAGTTGAGAGATGTTAATATACATAAAATTAACATGTAGGAAACCGAAAGGATTTGAAAAAGATAAAAAACGATTTAAAAGGATGGAGGCAGAACCCACAGACGACCTTCCTTAGATGACCAACGGGCGTCGGTTAAGGTAACCGACATGTCCGTTTGTCACTCAAGGAGAGGCGTCTGTAAGTGGGGTGACCGATGGGCGTCGGTGATAAAGATGACCCGTCGGTCACCATTGTCTCCAAAAAACAGAAGAGAAAACTCTCCCCAAAGCCAAAAATGGGTTTTATCCCAAAAGGAGATAAAGAGAGTCAAAATAAAGGGAAATAAGGGCAAATATTGATAAATCCCACGAAATAAGGAATAAATATGAAATGATAAGGAGAAGGAATCCGGAATATTTACCCTCAGATAATCGCTTTGGGTGAGATTCTTGTGTTTATTAGAGCCCCGCGCGTTCCACGAGAAGCGAAAGATGAAGGATCAAAGAAAGAAAAATGGCCTATTTCTTCTTCAACCCCTCAAAAGATTGATTTTGGAATCAATATCTAAAGGAAACTAATTATTTTTAGTTCCTTTCTGATTGATTTGATCCTTGATCAAATAGATTTCCTTTGTAAGTGTGTTTTGTTGGAAGAGAGAAAATTTGCTTGAAATTGGGCAGAGTTTCCCCCTTTGAAAATTTTTCTAACCCTTTTCTATTGAAAATTCGGAGCTTTTATAAGCCAGACACGACCGACGGGCGTCGGTGTATAGGGACGGGCATCGGAAGAATCCTTCTGACACAAGGATTCGCCCGACGGCCCTGCCACATCCACCGACGGGCGTTGGAAGGGTTGCGTGCTCCGAGAAACCAGGCGGCGCTCTGACAGGGGCGGTGACTTTCCGACGGGCGTCGAAAAATACCACCAGCCGTCGGTAACTCGAAGCGACGGGCTGACTTTATAGATGGGCTGGCCGTCTGTGGAGGACAAAAGACCCTTTTGACTCGAAAATCCCCGTTTTCTCCCCCTCTGCCCGGGAATGATAAAAAGCCTCATTTTTCGTGGAACGTGGGACTAAAACCTCCAAATCCAGCCCTTTATACAGGCTCGGACACTGATTTCATCATAGGGTAACCTCTGATCCGGACCGCTCCGGGACACGGTGCTTACAGTTGGGTTCTGTGGAATTGAAATTTTACAGGGGTCACGGTGACAACCAAATGGGTTGCCACCGTGAGGTGGGTTAGAATTGCATTCTGCCCGCCTGTTCTGGGTATGTCACGGTGGCAACAACTTTGGTTACCACCGTGAGGTACTTTAGTTTTGCATTCTGTTTTGAATGGCATGCATGCACGGTGGCAACCACTTTGGTTACCACTGTGAGGTATCACAGTCTAGCATTCTGTTTTGCTTAATATGCATGTCACGGTGGCAACAACTTTGGTTACCACCGTGAGGTGTCTTCAACATGTAAAGTTTTCCCCTTTTTACTTTCCCAAATGTTACTTATATGGATTATTGGCTTTCATAAATGGGTTAACATATCTAAATAAGTTTTCATAGCATTTTAAATGGTATATATGTACTAGTTATTCATTTGAGAATTGTACGTCGATTTTACCTGTGAATGATTTACATGACTTTACTTCTGATCTATGTATATGTGTGGTTAAGTTATTTGAATACTTTGGCAGTTATACCTTTTTGGTGAAAAGAAGTGATATATATATGTATTTATTATCTTATTAGTGCCTTTAAGCTTAGTAGTCATAGTTGGTGGATAGATAAGCGCTTATCTAGGGTCAGAGTGTGAGTGCAGCTGCTATATGCTATTTATTACATGTGGGCCCAGTCTGGGTCATATAAGATGTTTGAGACCTCGGTCTCCGGTATACCTTCGGGTATACATGATTATAAAAATGTTTTGAGACTCATGTCTCCATATGCTTGGGATACTGTGTCCTATCAGTATCATTAGTACCCGTATCCACTAATTAGCGAATATTTTGGCTTTTACTTGAGTTTGGTACATGCGATAGTAATATGAAATGAATATATATTACATGTATATGAATATGAGTTATGACATGATGAGATGTAACACTGGTATTCGGATATGAATGGTTTATTCTTCCATTATACTTGAGTATATGTTAGATGCTTTGTTATTGTTATATTATATATATATATGCTATTGCGATTATATGTACATGCATGTGTTGTTCCTCCCCACTAAGCGTTATCGCTTAGCACGGGCTCCTTTCCCGTGTAGGTGGCAGGTTCTTTCTGGGAGTCGGACATCTGCAGGTCGGCCACTAGAAGTCTATAATTGGAGTTATTTTGTCTTTTGCTGTATTTTTGTATATGGGAACTGATTTTGCATAAAAAAAATGTAATTTTGTTAAGGATGATTTTGTATACGTATATGTTTAATGTTTACAAATCCCTTTTTGTAAAACTATATGATTATTTATATAAGGATTTGATATTTTTATAGTTATATGTATTTGCTTCTAGCATGCTTGAGTTTGTAAATGTATTTGTGTGCGTGGTGCTCCGGTATCCTTCCAACGGGGGTAACGGGGTGTTACAGCCACCCTGAAAGGATAGAGGATGCCACACAACATCTTTAGTCCTCCGAACTATTGAGTACAATGAGCCGTAATATAAAGGGTAGCCTCGTGAAGTCCGCACAAGGGAATACACCCTGAAGAGCCATCTAAAGTCACAGCAAAGATAGGGAGCCAAGGGCACATAAAGCTAATGTCCTCATTTTCCACCTCACCCAATCCGGCAGCACCTTCATTGAGAGAGGGGAAGAAAGTGCCTCAGTGAATAACTACTAATAACCCTAGGAGGGGGCTCCGATACTAGCTTCATCTTTTCTTGCAGCCATACCTAAAAGACAGGGGACATTAAACTGATAAAAAAAAGAAAAAAAAAAGAGAAAAGCTGCTGGAATGGGTAGGGTCCACTCCAGGCAAAAATAAGGCACAGGGTTATGTTAAAATCCGAAAGGACGCATTTTTCGCTAAGAAAAGCTAGTGTAAAAATCCATAAGGGATGCACTACCTTTTGAAATAATGACTTACCTGGAGTAATAAGGGGTTCCCAGTGAAGGCAGCAGAAGGGTAAACACAGGCAGAGTCCAAGCTCAGAATGGTCTCGACCAGAATAAGGGGAAATAGGGACAGTCTATGATGGATGCCATCCACTATCTCAAACAGTTGGAAATCGCCAATTAACTCTTTAGAAGTCACCGTTAGATACCTAGAAAGGCAAAAAAGGAGGATGACAGTTGCCTAATAGGTGGACATATTAGATAAGCCCTTTAGTGCCTTGATCAATGGCTATAAAGAAAAAGTGGTACCCGGAAGGGCCAGTCTAGTCGCAGCTCAGGAAGAGATACCTAAAGCCAATGCATTGTCCCTTGCATGAATCAAACCACAGTTTGGGATGCAAGGTAGTGTGCCGGGAGGAAATCTCACCTTGATAATTGCAGCAAATTCTTCAGGCAGGGGTCATAATTCTTGATAAGTGAACCTAAAGACATAGAAATGAGGATCCAAGAAGTGGCATAGAGCTAGTACAAGGTTTTGGTCCACTCTAACTCTCCTAAGAAATCTAGAACCAGAATAAGGGGCCAGAGTGATATTTTCCCAGGTCTGAGAGTCATCTAGAAGCCGGTGCATCTTATTAAGGGTTGATGATGACATTTTTCAAAATTTCGGGGCAAAAATTAAATATAAATGGAAAAGAAATGGAGAAAAGAGGGAAAAACCTAGAAATAGATGGCTCTGGTTGAAATCCAAAAGAAGAAGGCACGGAATTCAAGTAAAAGGATGGGTATTTATAGAAAAGCCATGATCGACGGGCGTGCCTAGGCCGAGGCACGGCCAGCCCATCGGTCAACTTGTTAATCGCCTGGTGGATTTCATTCTGCATGGTTCATGCATTTCACCTGCATAAATATTTTACGTTTATTTGTGCCATTTTAATTTTATAGGATAACAAATTTGATGGATGCAACCATGCACTGGAGTCAGGGGGCAAAATATTCAGGGAGTACTTTAAAATTTTGAAAAAAAGGAAAATAATAATAATAATAATAATAATAATAAAAGAGAAGGAAAAATGAAAAAGGGAAATTCAAATGACCGATGAATAGCTTGTCACTCGGTCCTTCGACGGGCAGCCCGTTGATCATGAAAGGCTATAAAAACTGCATGTAACTACGCAGTTCAAACCTTTTTTCTTTTTCTTTTTTTCTTCTCACTTTCTTCCTCGCACCAACCGACACACCTGTGACGCGCACCGAACTCCGGGGTCCCCGAAGACCCGCTTTTAGGGTATTTGTGAGAGGTTTATAAGACTTGTAAAAGATTACAAGGGCGTCTATTTTGGGCAACAAGGAGTTATTTTTGAGTCGCCACCAAATAAAACATTAGGAAAGGTCGTCTAGCCTCACTAAGCCTAAGACAGTGCATATTTGTCTATATTGAGGAAACAGAGGCATTTTGGAATCCTCCTTCCAATAGAACATTGGAAAAATTCATCTAATCTCCTGAAGCCTAAAATGATGAATATATGTCTATTTTGGACAAACCAAAGATATTTTGGAGTCCTCACCTTAATAAAACATTGGGATGGTTAGTTTGACCTCATAGAGCCTAAGACAATACAACTTTGGCCTATTTTGGGCAACAAGAGATATTTTAGAATTCCCTTTCCAATAGAACATTGGAAAGGTTCATCTAACCTCATTGAGCTTAAGACCAGAAATGGTTCAGGACTTCCGTTTATTCATACCTTGATCAAATTATAATTGAGTTTTTAGGTTAAAACTTCATTCCATTTTCTCTTTCAGTTCAATGCAGAAATTTAAAGCTCAGATCAATCATATAGCAGAAAGTATTAAATAAAGCAAGATTAAAATAGGGTAAATAATAAAAAAAATAAGTTACCACAAAATTAGGGCCGGAATACGACCCCCAATATTAAATAAATGTGAGTCATGCATAAAACGAGGTATTCATTAAAGATAAGGACATTGGTCCTCGCATCCACATTTAAAGAAAAATAATATTAAAATATCTATTTTGTTTGGACGAAAAATCAGGACATTGGTCCTATTTTATTTAGAAAAATCCCATTTATTTGTAGAAATCTTTAGCCATTTTCACATTAGTGGGCTCAAAATAATATTTACAATAAATTCAAAATAAAAATAAACTAAAAGGAAATAGGGTAAAGAAAATAAAACACGTAAATAAATAACACGTAAGTACAATAATTAAACAACAATAAGCATGAAGAATAAAAAAAGAAATTGCCTTAAAAATAAAAGAAAACAAGAATAAGGCCCACAAAAAGAAAGAATAGAGAAATAGGGGCAAGGAAAGGCCCCAGGACGGCCCACACCGCACGAGCGACGGCCGTCCTTAGGCTGACCGACAGGCGAAATATGAGTTCCGTGACGGCCCATCGCTCGGTTGAGCAACGGCCATCGGTGGACCCTTAGCCCGTCGGTCATCCCTGATCCGGAAAAAATAAAGAATTTCACTGGAAAACTTTAATTTTTACAATTAAAAATTACTTTTCGAGCAATTAGCCACAAATAAATTAACACGAAATAATAAAATGAATTAGAAGTTGATCCAGAATATTTACCCTCAGAATATTACCTTCTGAAGGCGAATGTCGCGTGATCTTTACTCTTGAATTATACAAGGATAGATTAGCAATGCACAATTTCGGGGAACTTTCTGCTGCTAAATTATATTTTTCGAAATCAAATCAAGAAAAGAAAATTATTTTTTCCTTCTCGATATTTTTTGTAGCAATTGTGAATGTCAGAAAGGTTAAATCAAGTAGAAATGAATTAATTTCGCTTTGTCGGATTTACCTTAATTTTTGAAAAGAAGTTAATAAAATTTTGATAAATAATGGGAAAACCTTTGATAATTCTTTTTGATTTTCGATAAATTATGTAGCCAAATTTTCCAACCTTTTTGATAAAAATTGCCAACCCCTGGAAATGAACCTTAACTCCATATTTATGGGCTAAGACAAAGAATTCAAAAAGTTTTAAATTTTAAATTTTAATTTAAAAGAGATTTGTAAGATTGGAATCAAAATCGCAAGATCTTGGAGAATATTTGGAAATCAAATTAGATATTTGAGAATATTTGAAGAAGATTTGGAAATCAAACTAAATCTATGGAAATATTTAGGAAATATTTTGAAATCCCGTGAAATCTCCTTGAAAATCCCTCAAATTCGCTGCAGATCGCCGACTGATGAGCGTCGGTCGGAGCTCCGACGGGAATCGGTAGGCAAGGCAGCCTTGGTCATTTTGAGCAATGGGTAGCTATAAGCGATGGGTGCAAGGGGCGAACATCTCTTGTGCGAGGGGCGGTCCATCCCGTCGTTCCCGTGAGGGATGGGCGTCCCTAGAGCGAGCGACCAACATCTCTCACTAGAGGGACAGGCGTCCCTCCACTGCGAGCGATAGGCATCACTCGCTCAAGGGATAGCCATCGCTTGGAGTGAGCGATGGGCCAACCTTTGACTAATAGGTATCCCGTTGGTCAACCCTAAGACCAAATTTTCAACTCAAAAACTACTTTTCGACAAATAACACCCTCCCATCGCCAGAAATCCTTAATCCTTGTGAATTCAAAGGGTGAAAATCTACAACTCCCATCCTTTTGCTCGAATCCAAGAACCAATATCTTCATCGGGTAACTCTGATCTGGACTGTCTCAGAACCCGGTGTCTCAGTTGCCCCTAATTTTGGGGAAACTAGTGCACTAGTGTCTAGATGAGCCAAAATTCAGAGAAAAGGAAAGAAATGCATACCTGAGGCAGTCCTTACCTTTTTACTGTGTTTAAGACCTGTGGCTTATCGCCACTGAGCTGTATTATACTCTACTATGACCCATTCGCAATCATTCTGCTGACCACCATTTAGTCTAAATGGCATGCTTTTGCTAACCCCCATTCGGTCTGCAAGACATCTGATCACTACCATTGAGTTATAGTGTTATTCAACTGTGGCTCGTTCGGAATCATTTTGCTTACCGCTATTCGGTTTGGCATGACATGCTCTTACTAACCCCCATTCGGTCTGCAAGACATCTGATCACTGCTGTTGAGCTGTAGTGTTATTCAACTGTGGTTCGTTCGCACTCATTTTGCTGACCTCCATTCGGTCTGGCATGGCATGCTCTTGCTAACCCCCATTCGGTCTACAAGGCATCTAATTACTGCCGCTGAGCTATAGTGTTATTCAACTGTGGCTCGTTTGCAACCATTTTATTGACCACCATTTGGTCTGGCACGACGTGCTCTTTCTAACCCCCATTCGGTCTGCAAGACATCTTATCACTGCCATTGAGTTGCAATGTTATTCAACTGTGGCTCATTCGCACTCATTTTGCTGACTGCCATTCTGTTTGGCATGGCATGCTGTTGCTAACACCCATTCAGTCAGTAAGGCATCTGATTACTGCAGCTGAGATATAGTGTTATTCAATTGTGGCTCGATCGCAACCATTTTGCTGACCACTATTCGGTCCGGCACGGCATGCTCTTACTAACCCCCATTCGGTCTGCAAGGCATCTGATTGGCTGACCAGTATCCGGTCGGCATGGCATCTAATTGGCTGACCACCATCTAGTCGGCATGGCATCTAATTGGCTTACCACCATCCGGTCAGCATGATTCCTAATTTACTACTGAGCCTTGAGTGAATTTTGTTATAACTCAACCTGTAGAAAGTTATTTTCTAATGATGTAGTCATTTTACACGTTATGAGTTATTGGCACGTTGTACCTCCAATTTCGAAAGACTTTGTTATCTTATTACATTGACTTGATCTTTTTAAGGTGTGGAGTTCATGTCTTTATCTTTGTTTATTGTTATTTGTTTCGTTCATCTTTTCTGTTCTTTATTTTGCTC
Organism: Excoecaria cochinchinensis; assembly: GCA_947683425.1. NCBI lineage: Eukaryota > Viridiplantae > Streptophyta > Magnoliopsida > Malpighiales > Euphorbiaceae > Excoecaria > Excoecaria cochinchinensis. Next base: position 17,837 of record CANTUQ010000232.1, read on the forward strand.
ATTTTTTGCTGTCATGTTATTTCAATACACCGGCCCTTTTTTAATCCAAACATAAAATATCAACAAGATATGCGAAAGTTTAAAATAAATTTACATTTTAACAAAACAATAAAAAAAAATTCCATTAACAAAAGTGAAAATTTTGTACATCAATAGACAAAAAATATGAAACACCCTAAATATGAGCTATAGGGGTGTATAATCTGTAGGCACCTTTGGGTCCTCCTCATCATCTAATACTGGAATGGGCTGAGTGCCGGAGTAGGATGGTCCTGAGGCATAGGTGGATGGTATGGCTCTAGAGGTTGGAGGCTGACTGGTAGGGGCTGACGGCTTGGCTCCTACAGCTGGCTAAGAAGGGATGATGATCGGTGGTAGCCTTGCTGGTGCTGCCTGCTGTGCTACTCGGGCAGCCTGCTAGAACTGGACCTGAGCATACCCATCTAGGAATGGCTGCGCACAAGTCCTGAAAAAATCCAAGGTCTCGTTGATCACACTGCTTAGTCCTCTAAAGGCCTGGGTCTACTCCAAACTCCGGTGTCTGGACATCTCTTTGATGTTTGCAAGCATGGTCTCTGTCTGCTCCCTCAGGTCCCTAATGGATCCCAATATAGTTGGCATGGTACCCTCCAGTGCCTTCACCCGAAATCTAAGTGCAGTAACCAACTCATCTACCATCTGAATGGCCTTATTTATCCTCTGGGCTGTCGCTGCCTGAGAAGCACTTCGAATCTGCCTCAGCTCCTCTATCAGTCTGCCTTGCCCCTCTATGATTGTCTCCTGTCGGTCCAAGCAATCAAGGATAACCCGATCCTTCTCCTCCTGCTGTCGCTTCATAGCAGCAAGGGCAGCGATGATGGCTGCAAAAATATCTGGGTGTACTGGCTAATGAGGCGGCGGTGGGCTAGGCTATTATGGTAGAGGAGCTATGGACATAGATGCTTCGAGGTCCCCTGACCTGCTGTACGGATGGTATGTCCTAGTCTCCCAAAGCTCAGAGCGCTGGACCCACGATGGTGGTGGCGGTGTGAGGCTCTACGCTCTCTGCGATAGCGGGGTGCTCAGCAAGTCATCCACACTAAACTCGATGTCCATGTCAAAAGGTGTGTGGGGTTGACTCTCCATTGGCTAAGGCTGCTCTAGAGGTGGCTGTGGAGCCTAATACTACTGAGACTGAGGCTGTTGTGGAGGCTACTACTCCTGGGGCGCTCCCTAATCATCCTCCTTTGGCCGGAGCAAAGGTAGGTGAATCAACCATCGGGTCTCTGCCATAGTGAGTAGTCGGTACTCCTTTGGGTGATCAGGTATCTCTGCAATCATGCCCATAGTCTGAGCTGCTACCACGTCCACATGAATTCCTTATAAGTTCAAATCTATGTTGTTTTTATGTGAATTTTCAGCTCACTTTTGAGTTTAGAAGTCCTTATTTCAGTGTGTTTTTATTAAAGTATTTTTAGATTTTGTTTGATACACTAAAGTGAGCTTTTATGTTGTTTTCGATGTTTTAGGTGGCTTACACGGCGGTGAGGAGGTTCCATACCGCCGTGTACAATGAAAAGTATCGAAGTGCAGCAGAAGAACATCACACGACGATAAGGATCTGTCTTACCGCCGTGTACATCGGGACTTTGAGTTACATAGGAGGCTACACGGCAGTAAGGACTTCTATTACTGCTGTGTGAAGCGTGATTAACGGCGCTGTACATGGGAGCAAAAATTTAAAGGGGCTGATCGAAAGCCGTTTACACGGCGGTAAGGACCTTCCATACCGCCGTGTAACCGGGAAATCATGCATGTGAATAAAATCTGCACAAAATCGAAGATTGTCATGCCACCGTTTGACTTTAACTGTTATATAGGGGCTGAAGTTAGACATTAAGGGGGATCTTTTGGAACGGAAGTCAGATATATTATTATTAATTTTTCTCTGCAACCTAAGTTTAGATTTTTCATATATTTTTACAATTAATTATTCAGTTGGGATAGATCTGGAGTATTTATCATTCATTTTGGAAGTCTTATTAGCTAATTCAGTTTGAAGAACGTCATTTTTTATTATTGTAAGAATTTTATTTTCAGATCTCAAATGGGTAATATCAATTTCTCTCTATTTAATTCAGTTTTTATTTCAATTATGAGTGAGTAGTTCCTTTTCTTGTTAAGGGATGCCTTGAATTCGTAATAACCATGTGAATGCTTTGTGTGGATTGATTTATGCATATGCTTCAGTTTTATCTTCTCTAAACTAATCTGTTTGTTATTGAAATTAATGCAAGTTTGAGATTGATCTACCGTGATAATCTTTGATTGTAATTCATTTCATAAACTTACACATACTCTGTTCTATTTCTATCGATTTTCATTGATTTGATGAATCCGGGATGGTAGTTAAATCTGTGGACTTCTACTTTAATAGGTTCAGAATGGTGGGAGATAATTGAGTTTTGATGTCTGAATCCGGGATGGGATGACCATCTAAGCTCAGGACTTAAGACCTATTTTGATTACTAATTTATGTGCTGAATCCGGGATGGTAGGTACATGTTTTAGAGAAGCTGGATCCGAAAGGCAGGCTAGGGTATAGGCTAGGTTGTTCACTGAATTGCATATGAAATTATTATGTTTAAGCATTTGCATGGTATTATGGGGAGAATGGGTATTCCTTAGCAAGATCTGTTAATCATTTTATCAAATCCTTATTAAAATTGATTATTTTAACGTTGTTGAATTAATTGTTTCATTAGTTATTTGTCTTAATTTTGCATTACATAACTTATCACTCTCAACAACTTGGAATTCTTTAGCATACATTTATTTATCAATGCTTGCACAATTCAGTCCCTTGGGTACGATAACTCGAGGTCTTAAAAATTATCCCAATATATTACTTGCCGATTCAGTACACTTGCTGAGGTCGCGTCAAGTTTTTGGCGCCGTTGCCGGGGACTGGCATTGTTAGTAAGTTTTGATTCTTATTTGTATGTGTTTTTATTTTTCTGATTTTATTATTTCTTATTCTTTTCAGGTAGTTGTGGTGTATGAGCAGATTGAGGTAAGAAAAATTAGCACCCTACGACCCTGAAATCGAGAGGACTTTGCATCAACACAGGAGAGCCAACAGAGATAACAACATGGAAAACAATACTCTCCCTATTGATGAATTTCCTCCCGAGAACGAACAAGTGCCACAACCACAAGAAGAGATGCCGGGTAATTATAGAGAAGAGGTCCCTAGGCAGAGAACGATAAGGGACTATACTGTGCCAAGATGGAATGAAGACCATCGGACAATTATTTTGCCTAGAGGAATGCAATTTGAACTCAAGCCAGCAACCATTATTGTGGTACAGAGAAACCAGTTTTCAGGAGCAGAATTGGAGGATCCTGCACAGTATTTAGATATATTTTTGGAGGTCAGTGACACAGTTCAGATACCGGGTGTCACTTCTGATGCAGTAAGGTTGAAATTGTTCCCATTTACTTTGATTGGAAAAGCAAGGGATTGGTTGCAGATGTTACCAAGTCAATCAATAAGATCATAGGAGCAATTACAAGAGAAATTCTTAATGAGATTTTTCCCTCCTACCAAGACCACAAGAATTCATAACAGTATTATGGGATTTGCTCAGATGAATGAAGAGCCTTTTCATGAGCCTTGGGAGAGATTTAGGAGATTATTGAGAAGCTATCCGCATCACGAGATAGTTATACATCAATTGATGACTTTATTCTATGCTGGAGTCACCCCACAGACAAGGTCACTTTTGGATGCATCGTCGGGAGGTTCCTTTTTGAATAGGTTTCTAGAAGAAGCTTTTCTTATGTTGGATGAGATGGCAGCAAATGATGCTCAATGGGCTGCTCCTAGAGCAATTCCAAAAAGGCAAGGAATACATAATGTGGATGAAGTATCAATGCTGAAGGCACAGATAGCATCAATATAGAAGGAGATGAGTGGATTGAAGGTTCAAAATGTGTCCTCAGTCTCTTAAGCGAATGGGCAGTATGAAAGCGGTCAATATAGTCAAGAAGGTGGAGCAATGGGAGAGGTAAATGCTGTAGGAGATTACCGCAGGAATGACACTTACAGTAACACCTATAATCCAGGTTGGAGGAACCACCCAAATTTCTCTTGGAGGGATGGAAGTCAGAATGCTTCATCTTCTCAACCACAAACAAGAGCCCCTTTCAACCAAAACAGCCATCATAGACACAACCAGTCATACCAGCCGCAATCCTCCACTAATTACCAAAACCCCTATCCACCATATCACCAAGGACAGGGCTCAAACCAATCCCATTCTCAAGCTTATCACCCACCGGGTTATTAACTAAGGCCACCTGTACAAGAAAAGAAGCCGAATTTGGAAGATATGTTGGCTAGCTTCATGAATAGTCAGCAACATTTTGTGAACAACCAACAACAATTTATGGCCAATCAAGAAGCAAGGTGGAAATCCCAAGAACAATGGAACCGAAATCAAGATGCGTCCATGAGGAACTTGGAAACGCAATTGGGCCAACTTGCAACTTTGATGTCTAATAGACAACCGAGAACTTTTCCCTGAAATGTAGATCGGAATCCCAAGGAAGAGGCAAAGGCAATTACATTGAGGAGTGGCAAGGAGGTAACACGGAGCAAAGACCAAGGTAAAACATCTTCACCATCTTCAGGTAAGGGGAAGCCTACACAAGAGGTAAGTAACTCTAACTCTATGTTAGAAGTAGATGAAAATGCTCCTACAGTTGATAAAGGTAAAAGTCTGGTGAATCTTAGAGCAGAGGATCTTGATATTAATAGGTTGCCATTTCCTGCTGTGGCCAGAAAGGAAAACAAAAATGAGTAATTGGCTAGATTTTTAGAAATGTTTAAGAAACTGCACATTAACCTACCATTTGCAGAGGCCTTAGCTCACATGCCCAATTATGCAAAATTTATGAAAGAATTGTGCTCAAATAAAAAGAAATTAGAAGGGCATGGAATTGTGCAACTTACAAAAAATTGTAGCGCTTTAATAATGAATAAGATTCCTAAAAAATTGGAGGATCCAGGTAGTTTTACGTTACCATGTGAAATTGGTGAAAATTTTTATGGGAGTGCTTTATGCGATTTAGGTGCTAGCATAAATTTGATGCCATATTCTATTTGCAGGAAACTTAGTCTTGGAGAGCTCAAGGAGACGGGCATGAGGCTCCAACTTGTAGATAGATCAGTAAGGAGACCTAAGGGGGTGATAGAAGATCTGCTAGTGAAAGTGGGAAAATTCATTTTCCCGGTGGATTTTGTAGTAATGGAGATGGAGGAAGACCATAAGATACCACTTATAGTGGGGAGGCCATTTTTGAACACAGCAAAGGCTTTGATCGATGTACATGGTCAAACTGTTACCCTACGATTCAATGATGAAAAGCTAGTGGTGGATATGAATAAAGCTCAAAAATACCCATTAAACGATATGGAGGAATCTATTTATTTTGTGGATGCAGTAGATAAATGTGTGGAGGAAACTCAGGAAAATGTGTTGGTAGCTGATCCACTGGATGAAATTGTGGTGCATTCATTGGATGATGACAAATTGGAAGATGAGATGGAGAGAAAAGCGATAGCAGTTGTAGAGGAAGAACAGCAAGAAGAACCTGATCCAAAAAAGGGGGAGTCAAATTCTGAACTTAAACCTCTTCCTTCTCATTTAAAATATGTATTTCTGGAGAATGAAAAAAAATCGATAATCATTTCTTCTTTGTTGTCAGGTGATGAGGAGAAAATGTTGCCGGAGGTACTAAAAAAACACAAGGAAGCTATTGGATGGGAAACATCAGACTTAAAAGGGATAAATCCAAGCTACTGCACCCACCGGATCCTCATGGAGGAAGAATGCAAACCAGTAGCTCAGCCACAAAGAAGACTTAACCCAGCCATGCAAGAAGTGGTAAAGAAGGAGGTACTTAAGCTCCTTGATTCAGGTATAATCTATCCTATTTCCGACAGCAGATGGGTTAGTCTAGTGCAATGTGTCCCCAAGAAAGGGGGAATGACAGTGGTAAGGATTGAGCTAGATGAGTTAATTCCAACTCGTACAGTTACGGGTTAGAGAGTCTGTATTGATTATAGAAGATTGAATAATGCCACCAGAAAAGATCATTTTCCATTACCATTTATTGATCAAATGTTGGAAAGGTTAGCAGGGAATAAGTTTTATTGCTTTTTAGATGGGTACTCTGGATATTTGCAAATTCCTATAGCCCCTGAAGATCAAGAGAAAATAACTTTTACCTTCCCTTATGGCACATTTGCATAAAGGAGAATGCCCTTCGGGTTGTGCAATGCACCGGCTACGTTTCAGCGGTGCATGATGGCGATATTTCATGAATTCATAGAAAAATTTATGGAGGTATTTATGGACGACTTCACCATTTATGGGAGTGATTTTGAAAGCTGTCTAAGGCATCTGAATTTGGTGCTAAAGACGTGTAAGGAAACTAATTTAGTACTAAATTGGGAAAAGTGCCATTTTATGGTGAGAGAGGGAATTGTTCTTGGGCACAAAATTTCTGAGAAGGGGATAGAGGTTGACAAAGCCAAGGTAGAGGTAATAGAGAAGTTACCACCCCCAACTAGTGTGAAAGGCATTAGAAGTTTCTTAGGACATGCAGGATTTTACCACCGTTTTATCAAAGATTTTTTGAAAATTGCTAAGCCTTTGTCCAATTTGCTTATGAAAGATGTTTTTAATTTTGATAGTGAATGCATGCTAGCTTTTAAAACTTTGAAGCAAAGGCTCATTTCAGCCCCGGTGATTATATCTCCGGATTGGAATTTGCCATTTGAATTAATGTGTGACGCTAGTGACTTTGCAGTTGGGGCAGTGCTTGGACAGCGGCGGGATAAGGTATTTTGTGCGGTTTACTATGCAAGTCATATTTTGACAGGAGCTCAAGTTAACTACACCACAACTGAGAAGGAACTTCTTGCAATCGTGTATGCTTTTGAGAAGTTCAGACTGTATTTGTTGGGTGCAAAAATTGTGGTATGGTCGTACCATGCAGCTTTGAGACATTTGTTTGCCAAAAAGGAATCTAAGCCGAGATTGATCAGATGGGTGCTCCTATTGCAAGAATTTGACTTGGAAATCAAAGATAAAAAGGGAGTGGAGAATTTTGTGGCAGATCACTTGTCAAGACTGGAGAATGAACACATTGAGAAAGGGGAGATTTCAGATTTATTCCCTGATGAACATATTTGCGCTCTATTTGCAAGTGAGCTTTCTGTTCCCTGGCTTGCTGATATAGCTAATTTTCTTGCAGGAGGATTCATGCCAAAGGACTTCACGTGGCAGCAAAGGAAGAAGCTGCAAGCTAATGCCAAACATTACATTTGGGATGACCCGTACCTATTCCGTTTGTGTGCTGATCAAGTGCTGAGAAGGTGTGTCTCAGATGACGTGACGGGAGAGATTATCATAGCTTGTCACAGTGGGGAAGCTGGTGGGCACCATGGGCCAAATAGAACGGTATCAAAAATTTTATCTTCTAGTTTTTATTGGCCTACTATGTTTAAGGATGTCCAAATTTTTGTGAAAACATGTGATAGGTGCCAAAGGGTAGGCAATATCTCTAAGAGAGATGAGATGCCATTGACTAATATGCTTGAGGTAGAACTTTTCAATGTGTGGGGGATAGACTTTATGGGGCCTTTTCCGGTTTCATGTGGATTTGAATATATTCTAGTGGCCGTCGACTATGTGAGTAAGTGGGTAGAAGCTGTAGCCACTAGAACTTGTGATGCTAAGGTTGTTTTAGATTTTTTGAGGAAAAATATATTCACTCGGTATGGAGCCCCAAGAGCCATTATTAGCGATGGTGGTAAACATTTCGTTAACTACCAATTTAAGGCTTTATTGAAAAAATTTGGTGTGAGGCACAAAATCACCACCCCATATCACGCTCAAGCTAATGGACAAGTTGAGGTATCTAATAGAGAACTCAAATCGATCCTAGAGAAAACTGTAAATTCATCTAGAAAGGATTGGTATTTGAGGTTGGATGAAGCTTTGTGGGCTTATAGAACTGCATTCAAAACACCTATAGGATTATCCCCGTTTAAGCTTGTCTATGGTAAATCGTGCCATCTCCCTGTCGAATTAGAACACAAGGCTTATTGGGCAACCAAGTTTCTTAATTTTGATGTTAAGAGTGCAGGTGAGAAGAGACTTCTCCAGATGAATGAGCTGGAATTGATACGTTATTAGTCATATCAACGAGCAGAGAGGTATAAGGAAAATACAAAGAAATGGCACTAGAAGAAACTAGTCAGGAAAGAATTCACTCCAGGTGTGAAAGTTCTCTTATATAATAGTCAATTAAGGTTGTTTCCAGGAAAACTAAAGTCGCGATGGATGGGACCATTTGAAGTCGTAAGTGTGACTGATTTCGGAGCTATCACAATTCGAAAGCAACCTGGGAGTGAGGAATTCAAGGTAAATGGCCATCGATTAAAACCATATTTTGAGAACCGCGCTGAGTTTGCAGCAGTGACCATTACCTTCGAGAACAAATAAGATAAGTTCAAAGTCGAGCTGAAGACTCAAAATTCAGAACTAAAATAATTTCTAACTTTATTCTCTTTTGTTTTAATTTTTATAGTTCTAGTTATTTTCAGTTTCAAGATAATTTCCTTTTCATTTAGTGGTCAAAAATCGGTTTTGGAGATAGTGTACAATGTTTTGGAGTGCTTGGTGTAATTGTTGCTTGGTACAGGTTATATTTCTCTTAAAAATTCACTTTACACGGCGGTGAGGAATCTTCAAACCGCCGTGTACAACTTGCATTTCATGACTTGATTCCAGTAGCATTATACACGGCAGTGAGAAGTACTAATACCGCCTTGTAAATTGTGATTTAAAAATAACTGGTTCCAGTGGCATTTTACACGGCGGTATGGTATCTTCATACAGCCGTGTAAAAAGAAAAACCCTGTTTTTAAAATCCACAATCGCCAGTTTCTTTTTGGCAATTTTTAAACACCAAAATTCTCTCTCTCGTCTCTCTCTATCCGGTAATCCAAAATTTTTGAAATTCCTTATTTTCACTTGGTTGAATCACGTTTCAAGAACATCTTTTGCACATTTTGTCTGCGCTCCTTCAACCCAAGTAAGTTTCCTTCCTTCTTTCCTCTTTCTATCAGTTGCTGGTGTTAGGTATTTACATTCTTCTTTTTTTCTCATTTTTTTCTGTAATAAATGGATGAAATTTGTGTTTTCTTGTTAATTGTTGGGTTGTTGTGTGATAACATGGATGAATTGGGGGTAACGAATGCATAAGAGGTGCTTGTTTTATATGCAAAAATCTATGGCCACCAGGTGTTTGATGAATTCCCTGAATGAGTATTATATCTCATTTTTCTCTCAGTCAAATATCTTGCTATCAACAGTGGTGAATCTTTTGGCCTCCATATACCATGCAATATATTTGTCTCAGGCTGTGATTAACCTTTGAATTGGTGTTTACGCATGAATAATATGGCAGTATGGTAATGTAGTGAGAATGCTTTAATTATTTCCATTCTATTTATTTATGTTCCATTTGCTGCTAAGGAAACCCGATGGTGCATTATTGTCAAAAGTATTGGCATTTATCATTCTAGAAGTTTATCTCTGTAGCATTAATTTCTCAATGTTTCTGCACATTGCTTTTAACTTAATTCCTACTAGCCTACTGCTTTTGTTACAAATTTAAGCCATTGTTTTCCTCCCTCTAATTGTGTTTATCTACTGATGCAGTGGCTCCTAAAAGATCTAGAATGGACCAGGCATCGTCTTCTCAAGAGAGGGATAGCTCTGTACCCTCTTGGGTCCCCACTAGGTGCTACACTGCTTACAACTGTCTTACAGATGCAACATACCTACCCTCCACATTTCTTGATTTTAAATCCTTAAGGGATCTGGGGATTAGGGAAGAAATTGATGAGTTGATTACAGGAATAGGGTGGATAGAATTTTTTCAAAAAAATGAGCGAGTTCATCCGATGTTGACCCGAGATTTCTTTGCAACCGTAAATTGCAAGATTGATAATGAAGACAAGGAAGACCCTGGGGAGGTGACATTTTGGTTGAACAAGAGAAAGTATACGATGACTTTAATGAGTTTTCATATGCTCTTGGTTTCCCGGTGGATGGTGTTCGGCATAGTCCAGACTTGGATAAACAGACCACTTAGGCAACAATTCGGGATCCAGTCACAGCCACTCAGCACATCACCTTCGGGACCATGCATTGAGGATCTTGCACAGATTTTTTGCTCTCTCTTTTTATGGACATATAGAAGCAGCTGGAGTGGTGAACCAGGTATAGGCTTTATTTTTACACTGCATGATCCACAGGATTCGATTGAATGGCGCTTATTTTCTATGGAAGAAGTTTGAGGATCTGTAGGGAAATCCCAAGAAAGTTAAAAAGCTTGCAATAGGGTGGATAGTCACTGTTCTAGCTAAGAGAGTAAGCCACCCCTCTTTAGGATCAGATTTGGGAGCTAGCAGTGTCATGGATTTCAGAATGCTGAAGAATCTTAAGATCATTGTGGATGACCATCATTTTCACCATCAAGTTCGATTATCAACCCGGGACGAGTACCTGAGACTCATTGAAAGAGGTCGAGTCCAATTACCGGTAGAAGGAGATGAAGAAGAGGAGGAGCAGCAAGAGGAGGCTGGGGGTGCTGCTGTTGCACCCGCCCCAACAATGCCACCCTATGAATTATCACAGATTACTGAGCAGTTAGAGGCCTTGCAGACTCGTCAAGCTCAGATTAATTCTCGACTGGATCAGTGGGCTAGTTTTATGGCAGATACCCGTACTGAAAATGTTCAGATTATGGGGCGGTTGGCCATGCATGAGTAGCAGTTAGCCATGCAAGCACAGAGTTTGGCAAGGCTGGAGCGTTTGGTGGTGCTTTCTCGACAGGAGCAGGAGCATTTTTATCGGACCATGATGGATCATTTTCCTCCACCACCACCTCTGCAAGAGTGAAAAAAGTTTCTGGGAGTTTTTCTGATCTTACATTTTGTTACTTCAGTACTTCTTACTTTTGATTTCTTTTTTGTTAGAGTACTTGCTGGGGACAGCAAGTTCTTAAGTGTGGGGTGGGGCATTAAAACTTGTTGTGACATTATAACTGAAATGTGTCTAACCTTTAGTAGTACTTTAGTATTTTAGTTATTTGTGTTGGATTTATTTACACTTTTGCACTTTATTTTTGCTTTAGTTATGCTTTGTGTCATGCTGTGTGTTTCTTGTTTTAATTATTTGAGTTGTTTGATTTGAGCTGGTTGATTTCTCTCATGATTAGTTTAGTAAGCCCTTAAGTTGTTATTCCAGTTTAATTTTCAAACTTGAATAAGTTATTTAAGGCATTTAGTTAGCAAGAGAGTAAGTTCTGTTTAAGAGTTTTTCCTCCTAATATTTTTCAAAGTAGAGCATGCAATTAAAATTTCCAATATTTTACACTTAGGCCAGTTTTTACAAGTCGAGAAAAACCAGCCATAAAATCTTTCGATCAGGAAGTCTTTAGAGCACTAGAACCTTCCTCATTGCCCTTCGAAACGATATAACGATTAAGGCATGAATTTTGACATGATTTAGGCATCTTTCTTTGTTATGGCCCTTTAAATGAACTTTCTCTTACCTATGGAATTAATTACCCTTGTTAGCCAATTTTGAGCCTAATTGAGTATGCTAAATGCGTATCTCGAGAACTATCTTGTTTGCACAACTTATTGTTACCATTAAACCTAAAAAGCCTTTAGCTTACCCTTATAGGAGAGCTGGCCACTCTAGGATTGTGGGGGGTTGCTGTTGGGAAGTTTGGGTGATTGAGTTTCATGTGGTGGTGTGGATGAGTTTCACTTTAATTGTCAAGAGAATAAGTTAGACTAAATGTCTTAGTGAGTTTAAAAAAAAAAGATGAAGATAATGCCCTTGTTGATTTGGTATGGAATTTGTAGCTGATTATAAGTTATTGAAATATTCAAGTCTGGGTAGTTTATCTTCTCCCTCTATATATATATGTGTGTATATATATATATATATATATATATATATATATATATTGTGTTTCGTATTCGGTTATTGAGGATTCAATAAAATTGTGTTTCTTATTCTCATCTTGAAATTATTCATCAAAGTTTAAGGAATTTGTATTGTGTTTTTTTTTGAAAGGGGAAGAGCGTAGGAGGAGTTTTCTATTAGCTTTGAATAAAAGATGTCATGAAAGGATTGGGTAGGAGTGGCTGCTTTCTTGTTATTGAACCATTCTGATTTTTCTTGTAGCCATCACACCTTGAACCTTGCATTACAACCTGTTTAAGACATAATGATCATGTTTATGTCTTGAATTGTTTAGTGGAGATGATCTTCGGGTTCCGGTACCAAAGGAGAGGCCTATGGCGTTTCTAGTGTTTCAATTGAGAAACCAGAAGTGCATTCGTGCACTAACTTATTTGGTCATTGATTGATTGGTGCTGGAATTTTAATTTTGAAAATTATTAAAACTTTGGTTTTGGCCCTTGCACACACACACGCTGGAAATTTATTTGTATTATCTTCATTTGAATTTTGTTGGAGTAAGAATTTCTCTCAAGTGGAATTTGCTAAGTGTTCTCTTTGTGTTTTGAATTTCTATTTTCTTGCTTGGAAATTGAGAAAACTGGAATTGAAGAGGCATTTTACTCGAGGGCGAGCAAAAGCTAAGTGTGGGGTATTTGATAAGTTCAAATCTATGTTGTTTTTATGTGAATTTTCAGCTCACTTTTGAGTTTAGAAGTCCTTATTTCAGTGTGTTTTTGTTAAAGTATTTTTAGATTTTGTTTGATACACTAAAGTGAGTTTTTATGTTGTTTTCGGTGTTTTAGGTGGCTTACACGGCGGTGAGGAAGTTCCATACCGCCGTGTACAATGAAAAGTATCAGAGTGCAGCAGAAGAACATCACACGGCGGTAAGGATCTGTCTTACCGCCGTGTACATCGGGACTTTGAGTTACGTAGGAGGCTACACGGCGGTAAGGACTTCTATTACCGCCGTGTGAAGCATGATTAACGGCGCTGTACATGGGAGCAAAAAGTCAAAGGGGCTGACCGAAAGCCGTTTACACGGCAGTAAGGACCTTCCATACTGCTGTGTAACCCGAAAATCATGCATGTGAATAAAATCTGCACAAAATCAAAGATTGTCATGCCACCGTTTGACTTTAACTGTTATATAGGGGCTGAAGTTAGACATTAAGGGGGATCTTTTGGAACAGAAGTCAGATATATTATTATTAATTTTTCTCTGCAACCTAAGTTTAGATTTTTCATATATTTTTACAATTAATTATTCAGTTGGGATATATCTGGAGAATTTGGGGATTGGAGAATTTATCATTCATTTTGGAAGTCTTATTAGCTGATTCAGTTTGAAGAACGTCATTTTTTATTATTGTAAGAATTTCAATTTTAGATCTCAAATGGGTAATATCAATTTCTCTCTATTTAATTCAATTTTTATTTCAATTATGAGTGATCCTTTTTTTGTTAAGGGATGCCTTGAATCCCTAATAACCATGTGAATGCTTTGTGTGGATTGATTTATGCATATGCTTCAGTTTTATCTTCTCTAAACTAATCTATTTGTTATTGAAATTAATGTAAGTTTGAGATTGATCTACCGTGATAATCTTTGATTGTAATTCGTTTCATGAACTTACACATACTCTATTCTATTTCTATCGATTTTCATTGATTTGATGAATCCAGGATGGTAGTTAAATCTGTGGACTTCTATTTTAATAGGTTCAGAATGGTGGGAGATAATTGAGTTTTGATGTCAGAATCCGGGATGGTAGGACCATTTAATCTCAGGACTTAAGACCTGTTTTGATTACTTATTTATGTGCTGAATCCGGGATGGTAGGTACATGTTTTAGAGAAGCTGGATCCGAAAGGCAGGCTAGGGTATAGGCTAGGTTTTTCACTGAATTGCATATGAAATTATTATGTTTAAGCATTTGCATGGTATTATGGGGAGAATGGGTATTCCTTAGCAAGATCTGTTAATCATTTTATCAAATCTTTATTAAAATTGATTATTTTAACGTTGTTGAATTAATTGTTTCATCAGTTATTTATCTTAATTTTGCATTACATAACTTATCACTCTCAACAATTGGGAATTCTTTAGCATACATTTATTTATCAACGCTTGCACAATTCAGTCCCTTGGGTACGATAACTCGGGGTCTTAAAAATTACCCCACTATATTACTTGCCAATTCAGTATACTTGCTGAGGTCGCGTTAATTCCCTCACAGAGTGGTGGCCCATAGCTCCCTGGATCAACTCTCAAGTGTAGAAGCAGCTTGGTAATCACCCTACCGGCCCATACAATAGGGGCTGTCCCCCGAGCAACTCTGACCAGATTAGCCACTATCTCGTGGCTAATGTTAAGTTGCTAGCCTACTACTATCGCCCATAAATTCCATATATCGGCCCCATTCTGGGTTACCTGCCTGACCCAAGTACGAACTGGAGAGGACCTTTTGTATGTATCGCAGCACCTGAGATGAGAGTACTGTACTCTTTGTCGTATCCTGGTCATAAGGTACTCCCGGCATGGATATCGCCTCCCAATACGGCCTCCTAATAGCCCTCTGGGTTATAATCACACCGTCCCCATGTGGAAGCCCCATGGCCTGCGTAAAGATCCAGCATGTGATGCTATAGTGATATCCTTTGACCCAAAACTGGATGACTCCTCCTCTGAGTCTGACCTCTGGAATCCCCCATAGTGAAGGGTGGCTAAGAACTCTCTCACAACCTCTAGATAAAGGAGGGCCATAGGAACTCTATCCATCATGACGCCCCTATGAGCGCATCGACCTCCTCCAGCATCCCCATGCTCTACAGAAAAGGCCTGGAAATGAAATAGCTAGCCCAAAACTGCACGCGTGCCAAGGCCTTGAACCTCTCCCTAGCCTCATCACTCATCCACCCGGGAGCCTGAGGCTCGGGCTAATCCTGAAAGATGTTGTATCGCGGAGGCATCCTTAAAAAAATAAAAGTTAGCTTTGTATAATAACCATAGCAAGCTAAGCACAATTTTAAAGTTTGTGGAAATTTTGGCAGCATTTCGGCTAAAATATGCCTAACAAAAAAAATTGGTAGCATCCCGGCAAGGATGTGCCTAGCTAGAAAAATTTCTAAAAAAATCTGGATAGCATCCCGAAAAGAATGTGCCCAACTTCCTGCATGAACACAAATAAAGGGACAGGCCTCAGGCTCCCAGCAACAATTTTATTGGTGCGATTAGTTGTTTGACAGTTTAGTCTAGTTCAATTTCTTAACCATCAGTTGTACAGGGCGCATTTGTAAACCCTATATTTATTATTATTGTCATTATTATTATTATTAATATTATTATTATTATTATTATTATTATTATTATTATTATTATTATTATTTCATCATCCATTTGCAATTCAGTTGTCATTATACAGGGTCCCAAAATGCCAAAAAAAATGGACAGAATTTATCCTACATTTTAAAGCACATACCTCTATCATGCATTTATAGTGGAAATTAAGTAAAAATAAGTAAAAAAGGAGAAAAATTTAGTAAAACCAACCTGATAGTCGATGAAGTGGGCTGAAAACAAACTTGGAAAAAACTGCAAAAATATTGTTCCTATGCGTGCGCGGTGGTGCAAGGGTTGTTTTGGAGCAAGTAGTACGCAAAACCAGTGAAAAGTGGGTGAGAAAATGGGAAAAAATCGGACTGTTACGTCGTTTTGTGAGGGAGGAGGAAGAAGGAGAAAAGGAGAAGAGGAGAAGCCAGCGACGCGCGCGGCCATGCTCTGCCTTTTATAGATTTTGATGATCGACGGGCTTCCCATCTAAACACTGAGCGACGGGTATCCCGTCGGTCGATTAAAATTCCCACGTTTCCCCTTTTCTTTTTCTTGTTCCCTCCTTTTCTCAAAACATCTTAAATAAAGAATACTTCCTGAATATTTTGCCCGCCGATTTCCGTTTGCGGCGCATTTCTCCATTTTAAATTTACTTTCTTGTATAATTTAAAATGGCTAAAATACACGTGAAATATTTATGTGCATGAAATACGGTGAAGAAAATGTCTCCCAGGTGGTCAATCCGTTGACCGATGGGCTTCCCGTCGGAAGACCGGGTAGCCCGTCGTTCAATGCTTTCTTCAAATAGGCCCTTTTCCTCCTTGAATTTCGTGCATTCATCCCTTTGGACTTCAACCAAAGCTTCTTTTTCAGTTTTTTTCTTCTTTTCCTCTTCTTTTTTTCCATTTATCTTTAATTTTTGCTTTGAAATCTTCTGAAAATGTCATTCCCTATCTTGAGTAAGATCCACCGAATTTTAGATAACCCGAACTTGGGAAAACACCATTTTATCCCCTTATTCTGGCCTGTGATTTTTTAGAAGGATTAGAATGGACCAGAATCTTCTATTAGCTGTTGCCTGCTTTTGGGACCCCTGTTTCCATGTCTTTCGGTTTACTTATCAGCAATTATGCCCTTTGCCTAAAGAGTTTGCTACTATTATCGTAGCGAGGCTTCCACTTAGCACACCGCGCTGTATCCCGGCCTGGGATTTTATCTGTACGAGGTACAATGCCTTAGCCTTAGGCATTTCTTCTTCAATTGCCACTAGACTGGTTCCTCGGGGAACCACCTTTGCTCTAGAACCTTTGACTGAGGCATTAGAGGGTTTCCCTACTATCACTACAAGAAAATAAGCAAATAGCAATAGAAATTAGCAACCAAATTTGTCGATTTTCCATTGCTAATGAAAATTAGCAACCGAAAATAGCAACAGAATACTCGGTTGCAAATTTGACGGTAGCTAAATTTAGAAACGGAATATGTAGTCCATTGTTAAATTTAGCAATGAAATATTTTTTCATTGCTATTATTCCGTTGCTAAGTCTGACCATTGTATGTTTTGGTGAATTGGTTGACTTTAACAACGAGGTTAATTTTTTGTTGCTATATTTACCAACGGTATAAAATATAGCAACCGAATATTATTCCGTTGCTATATATAGAAACCGAAACAAAATCTGTTGCTATATATAGCAACCGAAATTGAATTCTGTTGCTATATTTAGAACAGAATTAGCAACGGAAAACATTTTCGTTGCTAAATAGAGCAACCGAATTATATTTTCGTTGCTATTTATAGCAACCGCCTTGGATAAGTTTAGCAACCGAAGAAGGATTCCATTGCTAAAAATAGCAACGGAATTTGGGTTCCGTTGCTAAATATAGCAACAGAATTTTTTATTGCTATTTTTAGCATAAACAGTGTTTTAATTTCATTAAAATTTTTTATTTATAAATAAATATAATTCAAATCCAGAAAATATATGCTTATTGATAATATAATATAAAAATTATAATGCACAATAATTAAAATCCAGAGAATATATTATATTATTGTAAAGTAAAAATCCATGAAAACCAAAATAAAAACAACATAAATTCAGTATAAATAACACTGTAAAGTAAAAATCCATGAAAACCATCACAAAAAATACATAAATTAAGTATAAATAATGAAAAATTACAAATTTATGCTATATAGGTGGAGGTGAAGGAGGACGATCTGGCTACTGAGCACCCTTGGTTTCCAAATATTTTACCCGATTCTTTAGCTAGGTTACAGTATCCATCTACAAGGTGAGTGCGGTCTCTAATTGAACGACTTTCTGACAAGATTCACACCGCTTACTACAAGCAGCTATAGATAATGCAAAGAAATTTGAATGGGAAGTGTTTGCAATTGAACCTAAACCAAAAATCCTTCCATGATTATTCTTACCACCAACTGCTTCAAGAAATATACGACTCTCATCAACACTTTCAGAGCTCTGCCGTTGTTGAGTGAGAGTTTCTTGTATTTGCTCCTATCATTACAACAGTTACAATTAATTAGCTATATTTTCTTAAAATAATTAATATTGATGTATAAATTTTACATACATTGAGTTGTCTGCAACGAGTATTGACGAATGTCTGCCCATCATTCTTTTTTATGAGTGTGCATAAATACTTCAGGATATGTAGGCTTCCTACCCATAGACTTTGCCTGCATAAAAAGCAATATAAGGAAGTATGTTTACTGAGCATGTCCAAAACAATTATTAGAATCTAACCCCAATTAACAATACTGCCACAAAATTATAGAACTAAGTTCACATGATATTCCAAGTAAGCATATAGTTGAAACCCAACTACTTGTTAATCAATTAGGTATTTGAACAAATAGACCAAACTAGTACAAATAAAATATCTAATCCATGTATAAAATAAGCATACTAGTACAAATGAAAGTGTTTCAAATTCAACCCAGACAACAATATGTTTCCTTTGCAAAATTTTATAAGCAAAATCATGCAATCAACCAAATTAGATCTTTAACAGGTTGAAATTTGAGTTTTAATGGATAAGGTAGGTAAGAGCGAAGCATTAAACTGGCAACTAACATCAAAAGATGGATATACTATTCCAAATATAATATTGTTCGCAATACTTTCAATACAATTTTAGCGCATATTTTCTTATCAGTTTAAATGGTAGCTGAAATACTCTTAAACATGTTTAAAAAGACTATTCCAGCAGAGACAATGTTCTTATAGCAGCAACATATACAATGAACCTGAGAAATGTAAATTGATCACTCGAGCAAATTCCATCACAAAACAATTATTGGTGGCACAATGACAACCAAGCTTGTTGCACAGACAAGTGCATGACCCAAGACAATGCAAATATATACCTAGCATAAACCATCAAGCAAAACAAATCTCAGTTTCTTAAATATTTGAACTACATGTCCTGTTTACTTATTTTACTTGCGAATTGTGATTAAGATGTGAAGACAAATGCCTGACATCGAATTTCATGTGTACTTTTTTGAGAATAAATTAATGCCTTTATATAAAGAAGCCTCCAATTTCAATAGGAAAAACCAAGTGGATTTGAAAAATAACGCAACTAATTAGAGCTAAACTTATCCCCTAGTCGTAGAAAATCGAAAATAAAAGAAAGCACAAATCTTAATGCCTGCATATATTAAACCTTCATTATCCATAAGAATCACATTGTTTTGTAAATTTAGCAGCATTTCCCATATTTTTAGGATATTTACCTCCTATGAAATAAAATATTTATCTCAACAACAAAGCCATCCATATAATAAGCATATATTAAACCTATTATTATCCATAATAATTATACATTTGATGAATAAAATTCAGATACTTACCAATTTTTTTGCATGCTTGTGAAGGCTCAAAGTTCCTCCAGTGTGCACAGCTAAACTCTCACCATCTGAGCCTCCCCGTCTGTTTGAAGAATTCCTCTCTGAAGTGGCAATTGCTTCGGGTGTTGCCCAATATTGCTGCCAATGATTCCATATTTCTTCAAAAATAAAAGTAGGTCGTTGACCACCCTTGCGTAAATTAGATAGAAATTCTTTATATCGTTAGCAGGCCCGCTTTTCCCAAACTTCATAAATGACAGTATTAAATTTTGAATCCCAAAAAAATTCTTTCTGAAAAAAAAACATAATATTATTATTGTCAAGTACAATAGATATTTTCTTGAATGTATGAAGTCAGTTATTTTGAAACGAATAATGTAATTTATTTTTTGTACCTCAAACTCCTGATAATAAAAATCCTTTGACTACAGAGAGAGATTCTTTCATAAATAACCCTCAATTTCTATCTTCTCTTTGAATTTGGATTTAATCTTTCTTGAGCAAATACCTGATGGAATAAACCTGATAATATGAACAAATTTAAATCAGTTTGAAATTAGATATCCATACCATCAGTATATACTTATATTTTTATCTTGTAATAGAAAAAATTTTATAATATAACTTACATATCATTGATAATCTTAATATAAATTCTTCCATCAACTCCCTTCGCACTAGGCTAGAGACCTCCTTCTTCATCCTCAAAATCGGAACCGGGTACATGTGTGCGCATAGATTCAGGTTCTGATGTTGGAGTAGATGCATTTCATATTGTGCAGATACATTTGGGTTGTTGGATGCTGAACCGCTAGGTAGATTATGAGAGTCATCGGGGTTGGTTATTAGTGAGGGTGATGCTTCACATCACTGGTTAGGATCTGGACATGTCCCTGCAACCTGAGATGAGTGCACTTGTGCATTGTCGTCACCACTCAATGTTAATATGAACCTAGGCGGCAGCAATGACTTGTTTCTTTTGGGTGGCATTTTTTCAACCTGAAAATCAAAGAATTTGATTTATACTTGTTCAAATGGAATAATATATTTAAAGCATATATAACAATACTACATAAATGCAATAATAACACATTTTGGGTATGAGATAATAACACGTACACAAATTAATTGCTATCATCACATAATTGCACATCAAAATCATCCTCTGTTTTTGAGTATTCGGAATTGAAGTTAGGCTCATCTTCAGAATTCTGCCCATCTATGGATTCTTCATCCTCTCCAGATAAAATTTCCACAAATTCATTATTTGGATAATTCAAAAATTCATTCTCGAAACATGCATTTATTTCATGTACATCCGGTTCTTCTTCCTAAAATGCTTCCCTTTCATTTGTCTTGCTTTCTTCCCTTGCCTGTCCATGAAAAACACCTCTTTGTTTTACTTTGATGACGGCCAACAAATCTGACTTATCCCTTCTTAAGCTGGGATAAGGGACATAATACACCTGGTTCGCTTGCATTGCCAACACAAATGGTTCAAATTGTTTAAATCTTCTCCGCTGGTTGATTTCTGTGAGATTATATCGGCTATGTACTTTTGTTCCGACGTTAGGAGTAGGATCAAACCACTCACACTTAAAAAGTACACACCGTTTTATCGACAATGCGGGATATTCAATTTCAAGTATCTCAATAATTTTGCCAAAATAATCCATCAATTCCCCTTGTATACATACCCCACTGTTTACTATTGCCATGCTATGCCCATGATTTTCTGTATGAAATTTGTATCCATTTATGAAATAGACAGGTTATGATTTAACAGTTCGCAAAGGCCCTTTTGCAAGATCACATATGAGCCTGTTTTCTATTCTATTTTCAGAAGCCTACATAATAAAACAAAAAATTGTTGTCAACAAATATAAAATTTGTAAGTTTAACAGTAATTTATTAAAGCATTCAATTTATTGCACTCTACTAACTTACATAGTTTGCAAACCAACGTGGAAAGTTTTTATCCACTTCTTTATTGATGTCGTTCTGTGATTTTCCTAGTATTAGCTCGCTTAACAAATCCTTGTATTCATTAAAAATATTATAAATTATCTTAGCAAAACACTCTAATCCCAGAGAAAAAGAACTTGGGCAATTTCAAATATAACTTAAACTTACTATAAAAAAGGTTGAATTTCTTGGCAATTTAATAAAATGTAACCATGGGTAGCCTCAATTTCTTTCTCTGTTAACATTCTTCTTGTTGAGTGTCCATGTGGTCGGCCAGGATATGTGAAAATAGATAAGTTATCATCACCAATCCGCGCACCCCCATCATCATTACGAGGAACTTTTCTTTCTCGAGTGATCACATGCGGCTCAAAAAAATGAGAACAAAATGTACTTGCTTCCTCTACTAAATACGCATTGCATATGGAGCCTTCAACCCTAGCCTTATTTTTTACATTTTGCTTCGAGTGATGCAAATTCCTACATTACAATTAGGGTAATTATATTTAAATATTTGGTATAAATAAATAAAAGTTCTAGTTAAATTTGAACTAAAATTACCTCTGAAATGGATACATCCATCGATATTGAACTTGACCAGCAAGTTTAGCCTCGTGTACTAAATGTACGGGTAGATGCTCCATGCAATCAAAGAAGCTCTGTGGAAAAATAGCCTCTAATTTGCACAAGATAACTGGAATGTCCCTTTCTAATCTTTCCATATCAGACAACTGTATTTCAAATGCTATTAAGCTTTTGAAAAATAAACTTCATTCTGTTATAGCTTCCCAAACATTATTCGGTAAGAGCTCCCGAAATGCAATTGGAATTAGCCTCTGCATAAACACATGACAATCATGACTTTTCATTACAAATAATTTTTACTTCCTCATATCAACACACCTTGCCAAGTTTGAAACATATCTATCTAGAAACTTTAGACTTTTCAACCATTCACACAAAGTTTGCTTCTGCTTTTTGTCCAAAGTGTAACATGCTTTTGGATATTTCCCTATATTTGGATCTTTATCTAACTCACTTCTTCTACAAAAAATTTTCAAATCAGCTCTCGATTTTGCATTGTCCTTTGTCCTCCCTTCAATGTTCATGATTGTGTTGAAAAGATTGTCAAAAATATTTTTTTCAATATGCATCACATCTAGATTATGACATATCAACAGCGTTTTTCAATATGGCAAATCCCAAAATATACTCCATTTTCTCCAACCGAAATTTTGACTTATGCTCCTATTAACCTCTTAACTTTCAAGTTCTATAACTTTCAGAAGCCCTAACTGATCAATCTCCCGTAATATATCTTCACCAGATTTATTAGGAGGAGGAGGTGTGTGTACCATCCTGTTCTTAATGAATTTTTATTTATTGTACCTAAATGGGTGATCTAGAGGAAGAAATTTTCTATCCCCCGTTGGGAAGGTGAAATGCATCAGAATCATTGCCACAGTAAGGACAAGCCAATTTCCCTGTTGTGCTCCATCCAGACAACATAGCATATGCAGGAAAATCACTCACAGTCCACATCAAAGCTGCCTTCATCTGGAAATTTTGTTTAAGGGACACATCATATGTTTCAACACCAAATTCCCGAAGATGATTCAATTCAGATATCAATGGTTGCAAGAATACATAAATTTTATGCTTTGGATTTGTAGGCCCTGGCACAATCACTGTTAAGAACATGTATGCCTCAGCCATACACATCCACGGAGGTAAATTATATGGAGTAATTATGATTAGCCATGATGAATATTGTTGGCCAGATTGACCAAAAGGTTGGAACCCATCTGTGGATAATCCCAACCTAACATTTCGACTTTTTGCTGCAAACTCAGTATGGGTGTCATTGAAATGTTTCCATACTAGCGCATCCGATGGATGGCTCATGCTTCCATCATACTGTTCATGTTCATTATGCCATCTCATGTGAGATGCAGTAACATCAGAGGCATACAGTCTTTGAAGTCTCGGAGTTAGTGGAAAATAGTACATCTGCTTCCAAGGAACTAATTTTTACTTCCTAGTATGCTTTCTTGGTTTGAACTTAGGTTGACTACAGTATTTGCACTCTTGTAATTCCACATCTTCTCCCCAAAATAGCATACATCCCAACCTGTAACAATCTATTCGTTCAATGGGCAAACCAAGACCTCGAATAAGCTTCTTCATTTCATAAAAATTCTCAACCATTTTATGATCAGGAGGCAATGAATCATTGAACCATGTAAGAATTTTATCCAAACTTCGTTCGGAAATATGACCTTCAGACTTTATGTTCAATATTTGGGGAATGGTAGACAGTTGAGTCATTTTCTCACAATTTGGCCATAATTCTTGGTCGACTGACTCTAGTAGGTCAAAAAAATCTTTTTGCATTTGGGTTTGGTTCCTCTTCAAGATTCTGCATATTTTCTTGAAAGGAATTACCAGCTGCATCATAAACCATTTGTGCATAAAGATTTTCATTCACATCCACATTATTTGGTCTAATTCCAGCTCCCCCTTCAAACCCATCTATATTTACTGATGAATATACTTGATTACTCCTAGATGTGCTATAAATTATTGGCTCCCCGTGTCGTGTCCATTCAAAATAATTTGGAACAAACCCTTTTTTTAACAAATGTAGATGCACTTCATCAATAGGGAGAAAACGGATATGTTTGCACTTTTTACATGGACGTCTGATTTTTGGACCATCCAGATATGCAGGTTGCAAAATATATGCAGGCTGCAAACTTGCATATTCAATGAATGATTAAACTCCCTCAGCAAACTCAAGATTAAGGAAACCATCTGGTGTTAATCGCCTAAACATCCTAGATCTATCAACATTACTCATGCTTACATAACTGTTATTCAAATAAGATAATTTCATTATGAGATTTATGGATTAAATAAATTGGAAAGGTTTATCAATGCATACATGTATGCGAATACATGTATATATAGATGAAATATTTGGCTATTTTACTCATGTAACAGACACTGCCAACTAATTATCAACCAATTAATATAAATGCAACTAATTATCAATAAATTAATATAAATGCAATCAACCATGTTGTATTGATTTTAAAATAGTAGCATTGAAAGTAATATTAAATATAAAAATAGCGTACTTGCCATGAGCGTAAATAATATTAAATTAAAAAAAGATCTCAAACTTAGTACCTTTAGAATGCAAAAAAGGGATTGGTCCAAGCCAAGGAGAAATATAACTCCAAATTACTAAACCCAAAATAGCAACCTCCTCTTCTTTGTTGCTACTGTTGTAAACAGAAATTAGAAAAAGAAGTTAGAATTTTCTGCAAATAATGACACGTAATGTACTAATCTGCAGTGGCACAAACAAAATTCAAGCTAGAGTGATTGATGTAATACAAATAAATATGCATCTTGGCATAATATGAAATGAGGTTTGGTTAAAGAAAGTATTGCTCCGTGAAGTCTGTCAACAATATAAAAATAATAATAAAAAAAACTTCTACAATTAAAATTCATACTCCCCCAAGATTCCATCAGCAAACCACATAACTAAAACAATAGTAGGTTATTAAAATAAAAAGGTTGTTTTGAAGCCATACCTGTGAGATTCCTCTACTTTGTTGCTACTATTGTAATTTGTAATGTTTCATTCATTTTGTAATAAATTTTAGAACATAACAAAACAAGTCAGAACTTCAAGCAAATAACCCAAATATGCAATAATATAGACTGAAATTTTATTACAAAAAAAGCTCTTCAGATAAAGCTAGTAAGCTCAGTGCTAATTTTTTAATTAAGCAAAACTACATTATATTATTTCGCAAGTCAAGAAGCAACACATAAGGCAGAAAAAAATAAGATGCATTACTCTTGATCGATGCATGAATGAGGAAAATAAGATGCATTCAAATGGTTATGTTAAGGTAATAAAGCAAAAAATAAGATGCATTCTAAGCAAACACAGTTTGAACTTCAAAATCTAATTAACTCGAATGTATGGAGCACATAAATTTAATTGGGCAAAATGAGAAAATATTTATCTGAAGTAAAAGTAGGGTGCATGTGGTGAGATATTTGGGAAATTCTCCTTTTAGATGATTAAACATAAATGTGGTTTGACAAAATGGTGGAAAAATTAATATTAAATAGTCAAAGGTTTGATGAAAATTAAAACGTAAATGAAAAAGGACCAAAGCCAGAGTTTCCTCATTTAGTTGAAGTAGGGGAAAAAATATTAAGAAGAATCCTCAATGGGTTAAATCATAAATATGATATTAACCTCATAAAATTCCAAAATATAACTGGCATTCAAGTTCATCAACATAAAACAGTGTGTACTTTTTTATTGACTTCGCTTTTTGATTCAGTACAAAACTTCTAAAACATAACAAAACACAAGGGGAAAAAACAGTAACGAAAGATAATTACAAATATGAAGTAAATTTATCTCATTTTAATACTGAAATGAGGAAAGTAATTAAGCCAATCAACTCTTGATGCCAAGCTTGTGGACAAATTAATAACTGTTTGAACAACATGAGGATAGCAATCAACAAATTTCAATGCCCAGTTTAGTTTCATAATAACAACAACAACAACTATACTAATAATATTTGCAAGCAATAGATTAAGATATCCAACCATGTCAAAACCAAAATCCATCAACTTCACAAGGAAATAGGTAATTCTAAAGCAACCTATGAAACCATTTAACATTCAATAATTAAATTAAAATGACCCAAGTGTCAAATTGCACATGCAGTAATGCAGAGTTACCCGCAAAAACTTCAAACAAAAATTGAAGCAAAAATACAAAATTGCATAACACATTTTTAACCAATCTCAACAGAAAATTGCAAATCTTTGCTGGTGCTTACAACATACCTGAACTCAACCTGCACATATGCTGCTAACCTTAGGAAAACTTTAATTAAAAAAAAAATCCAGGCCTGAACCAACATATATAATATAATTTATAGATGGAGATTTGAGAAGAACAGAAAATGGATTAGTCTAACTCTCATACCTTTTATTTGAACTTTCAATTAGGTTTTTAGGATCCTCTTATTATTGGTTAGTAATCATATAAAGAGACAGTCTTAGTGATATGGATTGAGGTTTTTTTTTTTATGATAGGAGATTTTCGGGCGTCAGGATGAGTTTGTTTTTGGAAAATCTTGTTTTTGCTCCACCGACGAGAGGCCCGTAAGTCAAGAGGGATGCCCGTTGTTTGTTCTGAAGGATGACCTCCCTCATACGAAGCGGTGCCTATCACTTATGCATAAGGGGCTGGTCTCTTACGATGAGCGCTGGCTGTCGCTCGCATGCGAGAGCCCGTCTCTTACGACGAGCGCCAGCTGTTGCTCACGAGCGAGAGCCCATCTCTCATGAGAGCAACACCCGTCGCTCGTTCGAGAAACACCTGTCCCTCCCGAGCGACGGCGGTCTCTCAGTACCCGCCTCTCGTGGAGTGGTTCGCTGCTCAGAAGACCGAGAGTGCCCCCATAAGCGATGCCCGTCTGTCCTCAACAGACGCCCGTCGGTCGTTGATCTGCTGCAAAATTTAACGGGATTTTCCAAGATTTTCATTTCTTTTAAAATATATTTCAAAGATTTTCCAATATTTTCCAAATCTTTTCAAATATATTTCCAAGATTTCCTATATCTTCCAAATCTCTTCAAATATTTTCAAATCTCTAATTTGATTTTGAGAATATTCTGTAAATTATTCGGATTTAATTCTGATTTTAGTAATCTTTTTCAAATTTAAATTCCAAATTTGAATTTATTTGAATGATTTTCCTTAATCTATAAATAGGGGATTGAGGCTCATTATTCAGGGTTAGTAATTTTTAGGAAATAGAGAGTTTTCTCACAAAAATTCTTGTTTTCATTTTTCATCGAATTTTTTGTCAAATATTCTTCAAATCAAGGCGAATCTGAGGGAATGAGATTAATTCATTTCTATTTAATCCAGCCATTTTTAGCATTCATAATTGCTACCAAAATATAATTTTCTTTTCTTGATCTGCTTTCAAAAAGTGCAATTTTGCAGTAAAAAATCTCCTGAAATTACACATTACGGATTAATCCTTGTAGAATTCAAGGGAAATCACGCGACATTCACCTTCGAAGGTAATATTTTGAGGGTAAAGATTCTGGATCAACCACATTTGCATCTTATCCTTTCATATTGATTTTACCCATAAAATCCCATTTTATTCAAAACAAAACAGTTTTTCATTTAATTTTATTTATTTTCTTGGGTCTGGGACGACCGACGGGCAGAGGCTCCACCGATGGCCATCTCTCGGCTGAGCGACGAGCGGTCGAGGATTTTCACCTCCACCCATCGGTCGGCCCAAAGAGCTCGTCGCTCGCACGACATGGGCCGTCCCTGAGCCTTCCTCCTCCATTTTCTTCATTTTTCTTTCTTTTGTCACTTATTCTTTTTTTTTTCATTTCTTTATTTTCATGATAATTTTTCATGGATTCTTTTCCTTTATTTATTTTTCATGTTTATTTTATTTTAATTGTTGCACTAACATGATTTTTGCTTTTGTGAGTTTTATTACTTTTTTATGGGATTTGGGGTATTAAAAATGAAGGACTCTATGATGATCTGAGGACATTAATCGAGTTTATTTATCTATCCTAGTTCCTCTTATTTCAATTTCCATGTACCATTTATTATAGATATTATTTTACTCCGCTAACATGAAAAATGGCTAAATATTTGTATTAATTAAGTTGGAGCTTTTCTAATAAAATGGGACCAATGTCCTAATTTTTTCTGTCAAAATAAAATTGCCACTTTAAAATTATTTTTGTGAATATGCATGCGAGGAACAATGTCCTCATCGCTAATAAATGCCCCGTTTTCTGTATGATTACATGTCATTTACAATGGGGGTTGTATTCCGCCTCTAGTTTTGTTGTAATTTATTAGATTTTCATTTATTCTATTTTAATCTTACTTCCATTTACCACTTTTGTTTATTGCTTTTATTACATGAATGATATGCGGTTTAATTAATGCATTAAATTGTATGAGAAAAGGAATGAAATCTTAAATTCAAAACTCAATTATAACTTAATCAAGGTATGAATAAATGGGAATTCCCAAACCTTCTTTTGTCTTAGGCTCAACGAGATTAGAGGACCATCTCAATATCCTATTGGGGTGGGGTCTCCAAAATATCTCTAGTTGACCAAAATAGGCCCAATTTGCATGGTCTTAGGTTTCACGAGATTAGACGATCCTCCCAATGTTCTATTAGAAGGAGGTGTCCAAAATATCTCTAATTGCCCAAAATAGACACACATGCGCTGTCTTAGGCTCAGTGAGGCTAGACGACTGTTCCCAATGTTCTATTGGGTGGCGACTCCAAAATAACTTCTTGTTGCCAAAAATAGATTCCCTTGTAAATCTCTTAAGTGTTCTAAGAACCTCTCTCGAACGCCCTAAAAGCGGGTCTTCGGGGGCCCTCGGGGTTCGGCGTGCATCACAGGATGGTAGTCCAGGTACGAGATCATCCAGATGAGTACAGGTTGCTCACGGTGGCAGAGACCAGGTACCTGTTCCATCTCCCTCCACTCCAGCCATATAAGGATCTCCCGGGAGAGCCTCAGAGGGAGGAGCAGCCGCCACAATAGCCTCCATAGTAGCCTCAGCCAGAGGAGGAGCAGGCTCACACCCCTTTTGGCATGGATTTAGAGATAGACTTGGAGGATTTGCTGCACACTCTAGCGTCGCAGTGGGCTTAGGGCCTCGCACCACCACCGCCACGTTAGGTCAGTCGCTCTGACACCCGCGAGGCCAGGAGATTCCACCCCTATAGCCGATCGGGGCACGGGTGGGCATCTATATCCATAGCTCCTCTGCCACCAAAGTCTCAAATAGAGTAGTCATGGCCTAGTCCCCCGCTACCATCTCAGCCGGCACATCAGGAGATCATCGCAATGATGACTACTACCTTTGCCGCTATGGAGAGACAGATGAAGGAGAGGGATAGGATACTGCTTGAGTGCCTGGATCGGCAAGACAAAGTTATTGAGGAGCTGAGGCAGGGTCTGGGTACTTTATAGGCGATAATGACCCAGAGGATCGATGAGGCTATCCAGATGGTGGACGAGTCAGTTACTGCTCTCAAGTTCCGAGTGGAGGCGCTAGAGACCTCTATACCTATGATATTTGGGTCCATCAGGGAGCTGAGGGAGCAGATCGAGACCAGGCTTACGGGCATCAGAGATGCATCCAGTCGCCAGACCTCAGACCTGGTACAGGCCTTCATGGTGTTTGGTAGGGTGATTAGTGAGACCTTGGGGTTAGATTTGCACTTAGTCTTTCCTAGATGGATATGCTCAAGTCTAGTTTCCACAGGCTCTCTAAGTAGAGCCTCCAGCAACACCACCACCGGTCATCATTCCTGAGCGGCCAGCTGTAAGAATCGGACCCTCAGCACCCAATAGTTAGCCCCCTACCTCTAGAGCCGGGCAATCCACCTCCGGTGTAGGACCCTCTTCATCCGACACTCAGCCTATCCACGTATCTAATAGTGAGGAGGAGCCCTCAGATTATTCACCTCTCTAGCTTGCATTAAGGGAGTTTTGTATATTTGTTTATTGATGTACAAAATTTGCACTTTAGTGATATTTACATTTTATTAAAGTTTGACTTCATTTTAGCAATATGTATATTCTTGTTAACATTTCATTTTTGCTTCAAAAATACTTGATGCATCAAAATAACAAAACAAAAGAAAAATAAGCAAAATAAAGAACAAAAAAGATAAAAGACAAATGACAATAAATGAAAATAAAGGACATAAAGTTCACGCCTTAAAATGATCTAATTAACACAATAAGTTAACAATATCTTTTGAAGTTATAGGAAGAATATACCAACAACTCATGACACAAAAGTCGAATTCATCATCAGAAGAGAGTCTTCTGCCAATTGAGTTGTAGTAGAATACACTTACAGTTCAACGGCAACAACCGTATGGCATGCCAACCCGATGGTGGTTAGCAATTAGATACTATGCTGACCTAATGGTGGTTAGCAATCAGATACCAGGCCAACCCGATGGGGGTTAGCAATCAGATACCATGTCGACTCGATTGTGGTTAGCAATCAGATACTAGGCCAACCCGTTGGTGGTTAGCAAATAGATACCAGGCTGATCCAATGGTGGTTGGCAATCAGATACCAGGCCGACCCGATAGTGGTTAGCAATCAGATACTATGCCGACCCTATTGTGGTTAGCAATCATATACCAGGCCGACCCGATGGTAGTTAGCAATCAGATACCAGGCCGACTCGATGGTGGTTAGTAATTAGATACCATGCCGACCTGATGGTGGTTAGCAATCAAATACTATGCCAACCCGAGGGTGGTTAGTAGTACATCAAATGAGTCGTAGTAGAAGATGTTACAACTCAATGGCAACAATCATATGCCTTACAAACCCGATGGTGGTTAGCAAGCATATGACGTGCAAGCCCGATGGTGGTCAGCAAAACAACTGCAAGATGAGTCATGAGTAGAATACACTTACAGCTCAAACAGTGACAATCATATAAAATGTAAACCCAATAGTGGTTAGCAAGTAGATGCCGTGTAGGCCGGAGGGTGGTCAGCAAAATAGTTGTAGAATATTAAGTGGCTTATAGCATAATACGCCACAACTCAACAACAACAAATGCATGCCATGCAAATCCGATGGTGGTCAGCAGGCGCATGCAGCACAAATCCTATGGTGATCAGTAAAATAGCTATAATATGTCAAATGAGTGGTAGTAGAATACGCTACAACTCAGCGACAACAAGCTGCAACCTTCAATCTCCTAAAAAGGTAGGGACTGGCTCAGGTACGCATTTCCTTCCTTCTTCTCTGAATTTTAGCGCATCTAGACACTAGTGTACTAGTTTCTCCAACATTGGGGGCAACTGTAGACATCGGGTCCTGAGGCAGCCCAGATCAGAGTTACCCGATGAAGATACCAGCACTTGTTCCATATGTAAAGGAGTGAAGTTGTAGACTTTTATCCTTGAAACTTGCGAATTCAAAGGATTTTGGTTACTAAAAACTATTTATGTTAAAAAGAGTCTTTTTTAGTAAAAAAATTGCTTTTTGGGTTTGACCGATGCCCGTTGGTCATCGAGGAGACCGTTGCTCGTGCTTTAGGAACGGTTGTCCCTAGTACGAGCGATGCCCGTAGCTCGTACACGAACCGGTCCTACCTTGCCAGAGCAACGCCCGTCGTTTGTGCCAGTCCCTCGTGCGCCTACCTGTCGCTCGCACCTATCTTTCGGCAGCTTTGCCCCCGCCACTGACGCTGGTCGATGGGCCGAGGTGCACCCGTCAGTCAATTCCTAGCAGTGTTTTGCTGGAAAATTTCAAATTTTCGTAATGGTTATTTTTAAGAGAAAGATCAAGGATTCGATTTTATCTTATAAAATCTGATTTGAATTCAAAAAGATTTGATTTTATCTCCAAATCTGATTTGAATTTTAAAATATTTGATTTTATCTTATAAAATCTATTTGAATTCAAAAAATATTTGATTTTATCTTCTAAAATTTGATTTGAATTTAAAAGAATTTGATATCTATCTCTAAAGATAATTTGAATTTTAAAAAGATTTGAATTTTTAATTTTAATTTTAAAAAGATTATCCTTATCCTCAGTTAGCTTATAAATAGTAGGCTAAGGATCAAAGTTTGAGGTTAGCAACTTTTGGTTATCAACTTTTCGTTAGGAAATTTTTTGTTGGCAATTTTGAGGTTAAACACTTTTCAAAAGGAAAAAGTTTTCTTTCCAACTTTTCTTTCAAAAGCTCTTTCAAACGAACCATGAAAGCTCGCGAAAGTGAAAAAAAGATTTTCTTTTCTTAACTTATTACTTCTCAAATTCGAAATCATCGGAAAAGGACAAAGGAGAAATCGAGAAAAAGAAACAAATTCTTTTCTCTAGATTTGTTCTTTTAAAAATTTCAAATCACTTGAACGGAAGAGTTTTATTAAACAAATTGTCCTAAAACATTTTTATCGGTAAACTGGTTCCTGCAGAACTAAAGGAAACTTCACACGACTTCTACCTTCCGAAAATCAATATTTCGATGGTAAACATTCTGGACTAAATGTGAATTAATTCCTTTTAATTAGCCAGTTTTCATCGATCTATTTGTTTTATTGGTAATTTATTAAATAAAAAATTAATTAAAATGTCAACTTTTGGGTTTAGTTGTTTTTTTTTAAAATTTTTTGGGGTCTAGAGGTGACCGATGGGGCTGAAGCCCTCATCGACGCCCGTTTTATGTATGTTTTCTCTTGCTTCTATTCATTTACAGTGGGGGTTGTATTCCTCCCCAAGTTTTGTTGTAAATTATTGTAATTTTATCTATTTGATTGTAAAATTATTTTATTTATCACTTTCGTTATGTGATTGATCTAAGCTTTAATTCTTGCATTGAATTGTATGAGAAAAGGGATGAAATTTTAACTTCATAACTCACTTATAACTTTAACCGGGGTATGAATAAGAGTGAGTCCCAAACTCTCTCTGGTCTTAGGCTTAACGAGGTTAGATGAACCTTTCCAATGTTCTATTGGAAAGGAAATTCCAAAATATCTCATGCTACCCAAAATAGACCTTTACGCATTATCTTAGGCTTCACGAGGTTAGATGAACCTTTCCAATATTCTATTGGAAAGGGAATTCCAAAATACCTTCTTATTGCCTAAAATAGACATATACGCACTGTCTTAGGCTTAATGAGCTAGACGAACTTTCCCAATATTTTATTAGGTTGCGACTCTAAAACACCTCTTGTTGCCAAAAATAGATGCCCCTGTAATCTTTACGGGTCTTATGAACCTCTCTCGAACACTTTAAAAGCGGGTTTTCGGGACCCCTGGGGTTCGGCGCGTGTTACAGTAATGCCTTTTGGCCTGAAGAATGCGGGTTCAAGTTACCAAATGATGGCTACTAGGATCCTCGATGACCTGATCCAGAAAGAGGTGGAGGTATATGTCAATGACATGATGATCAAGTCAGCCACTAGAGAAGGTCACTTCGAGGCCTTGGAGAAGTTCTTTTGGAGGATCGACAAGTATAATTTGTGGTTGAACCCTAAGAAGTGCATCTTTGGAGTCACCTCATAAAAGCTTTTAGGGCATGTCGTTAGTCGGAGAGGAATTAAGATCGACCCTAATAAAGTTAAAGCCATTAGGAAAATGCCAGTGCCTTAGAAAGAAAAGGATGTCAGAAGCTTCTTAGGAAAGTTGCAATATATCAGCAAGTTTATCGCCAAGCTTACTTTGATTTTTGAATCGATCTTTAAGCTGCTCAAGGAAGACCAGCCAGTAATATGGAATGAGGATTGTCAGAAGGCTTTCGACACCATTAAGGAATACTTGTTAAACCTCCCGATTTTGAGACCACCTTAGCCGGTCAAGCCTTTGATCCTGTACCTAGCAATAAAAGATAGTTTTGTAGGTGCCATAATGGCTCAGAATGATGAATTTGAAGTAGAGTTTGCAGTATATTACCTTAGTAGGAAGTTTTTCTCTTATGAGATCAAATATCCTGAAGTCAAAAAGATTTGCCTAGCGATAATTTAGGCCTTTAAGAAATTGAGACACTACTTCCATTCTTACAAGGTATAAGCTGTGGCTAAGCAGAACCCTCTCAGGTACCTGCAGGAAGCTCCTTTTTTGTTGGGAAAAATGGGAAGATGGCTACTACTCCTACAAGAATTTAATGTCGAATACGTCACCTAGAAAACAATTAAGGGGAGGGCGGTAGCAAAATTCTTGGCAGAGCACCCCATCGAAGGAGATTTATTTGAGTTTAACTTTCCGGACGAGGATGTGACAGCCATTTTAGTACAAGGTTGGCAGTTACATTTCGATGGACCAGTTAATAGCAAGGGGGCGGGAGTAGGAATCATTCTCACAACACCGGATGTAACACCCCGTTTCCCACCCTAGTAGTTTGAGCCATGTTGCATGCATATATGTATGTGTATTTTTGGCATGTGTTAATTTATATTGAGTTTTATGTATGATTATGGGTTTTATTAGAGTGTGAGTGTATGTAGTGGGTTAGTGTATATGTTAGTGTGGTTAGATTTCAGTGTGGAGTAGAGTGTGGTTGTAGGGTGTGAGTGATCAAATCCCACCAATCCCTAGTTCACATATGGCAAGGAATGGATAGAGGGGTATATATTTCTAGGAGAGAGAAAAAGAGAGAACTAAATTCAGCCCTCACCCATTTCCCTCTCCCTGCCGTCCCTCTCTTTCCCTTCTTCTTCCTCTTTCTTCCTCTCTTGTTCCCTAGATTTGATCTAAGTGGGTATTGGTGGAAATTGATCAACTCAAGCGATAATTGTTAAGGTTTTAAATGGGTTTTCCTCTTCTTGTTCATCTATTTCTTTAATTTTCTTAGTGTGTGATTTGAGTTAGGGTTTTTGAATTTTTAGTGTGTTTCAGGTGTTCTTGTTCAGAGGTGCCTCCTAGAGAACCTTAGGGTAAAGAGAAGGCGAGTGGAAGTGGTGCTCTTTGATTTGTAGCAAAGGATTTCCAGGTTTGGGATTTTTGTGGATTAGATACATTTTATGATTTTGTGTTTTGATTTGATTTTTCTGGAAATTTATGGAGTTAAAGTTGTTTGGGTATGTTTAAATGTTATGGGTTTTTAACTAATTTGTGTTGAGATGCCTTGAATGTGGTATATTAGATCAATATATGCTTTGGATAGGAATTTTGAAGTCAGAGTTGCTGGTTGTTAAATTGGAAATTTTGATTATGTTATTTCTTGATTTAAGTGTGATTACTGGTATAAAAGTTTGATTTTGTGTCGTTTATGATGATTTGAAAGTTTGATTTGAGTTGTGTTCAGGTTCGGTTTGATTTGAAGGTTCGGGTGTGTTTTAGGTAGAGAAGGTTTTCTACATAATTGCTGCAGATCTAGAGAGCGCGACCCTGTCGCGAGCGCGGTAGGGCTCAGGGATTCCAGCTCTTGTAGTAGGCCGAGCTCTATTTTATTGAGCTACAGCATCACGCGTGCTGTCACGAGCGCAACAGAGCGCGTTATGTTGAGCTATAGCGGGCAGCATTGTCGCAAGCGTGCGTGAGAGTTCGCGATCACGACAAGGATGTCGGGCGTGTTCTGTCAGGAGTGTGACACTTATCGCAAGAGCAATAGAAGTCAATATGTTCCTTTGCGCACAGGCGCGAGGCTTGTCGTGAGCGCGGCGCTCAGGGAGCTTTGCCCCTGTCGCGAGCACGACACCTCCTATTTTCAAAATGAGTTTTCTTTCGTGCTTTCTATAATTAATTTTTGAACTTGTGATGCTATTAGACTTATGCATGGATAATTTTATAAACAATATGAATATGATTGGATGATTTATGCATGGCCTGCAAGAGTTAAATTAGTGGATAGTTAGGCATGCCTAATAGAGTTCAGTAGCTGCAGCCTCAATGTGTTCTGGACCCTGATTAGGTCCCCATTTGGGTCCTCGTGATCCTCAATATGTTTGGATCTTGTTTAAGATCCTCCAATGTGAAAATATTTTGAATGAGAAAATAAAGATGTCACTTTTCGATGGTACCCTCGGGTACCCCCAATGTGTTCACTCGTTATCCGCTATTGTGAGTCAGCAGGCATTTCGTTGTTCATTTTGTTGTGATTACAAGCATGTGAAACCAGTTTGATATATGAATTGATTATGAGCTTTTGAATACCATTGCATGTGTTTAAGCTATGTTTAAACAATATGGGATTATAAGCATATGCCATATTGTATGTGTTTTTCTTTGACAACCATTGTGAATGGTCGTTCATATTATTGTGTGTTTTTCCCCACTAAGCATTATCGCTTAGCACGAGTGTTTCATCAGTGCAAGTGTGGAAGGTTTTGAGCTTTTGGGAGAGTGTCTGCAGGTCCAGCCAACACAGAAGGATTGAAGTGTTAGGACTTAGTTTTGTAATTAGTTTCTTTTTGTAATCATTTTGCTCTCATTGTATTTATTCTTTTGTATTGCTTCCGCTATGTATTCTGGGAGATGAATTTTTGTAATTTTAGTCTTTGTACAAAATATTATGTAATGCTTCTTGGGTATCAATGAATGATCTTTCAGTCCTTAAGTTTTTATTTTTTGCTGTTTTCTGTATATTATGGATGTGGTTATTATATTGCTTTATTTGGTGGCACCCTTACTCGTACGGGTCAGGGGTGTTACAGTTTTTGGTATCAGAGCTCCGATTTAGGCATTTTCTGGGTATTCATAGAGTATAGATTTATGTATAGGACTGTGTTGGCTAATGCGGATGTCTTTATGTTTGCTATAGATGGATTCTATGCACGAATCACTCGAGGGGTCAGCTGAGAGTGCTCATCCCCAATAGCAAGATCCGATAGTGTCGAGAGGAGATTCATTGCCCTCCATAGAGGCACGTTGAGTGTGTAGTTACTTTGCTTCAGGGATCGGCCTATGACTGGTGGAAGTTGGTCCGTAGGCATCCCCAGTTGCCAGATCCAGTTACATAGGAGTTCTTTGAATGGGAGTTTACGAGTAAGTATGTGACCAAGGCTTATAAGGAGGCTAAGTGGGCACAATTTCTAAGTTTAAAATAGAGGGCAATGTCGGTTGTAGAGTATGAGAAGGAGTTTAATCGGCTTGGGAAGTATGCTCCTCCGGGTATTCTGACAGAGGATTTTCGGTGTCAGCATTTTGAGGCAGGATTAAATGAGTCCATGAGAGCCATGCTTATATCTTTGATGTGTACCCCTGCTATCAGTTATTATCAAATTGTTCAAGCAACTGTGCAGGAAGAGAGGTCCGAGTCGATTCTGAGGGAAAGAGCTCAGAGAAAGAATCCCCCTCGTGGAGGTTTGTCTTCGAGTAAGAGATCGAGGAACTCGCAAGATGAGTTCTTTACAGGTCCTACTTCGAGGGGTAAGAGGCAAAGATCTACAGTTGGTTCAAGTACTAGTAGAGGTAGTTCTGGTGGCAGAGGAGAAGTGATACCTGAGTGTTCTCACTGCAGTAAGCGCCACAAGGGTGAGTGTAGGTGGCTCAATGGTGGTTGTTTTCATTATGGAAGCACCGAGCATTTTGTAGCCAATTGCCCGAAGTTGAGCGAGAATTCTGGAAATCAGCGTGAGGCTAGCCGAATGGGGTCTAATGGTTCTCAAACTAGTCAAGGTAGAGGCAGTAGTAGAGGTCGAGGTTGTCGGCCTAGAGAGGGTGCTCTATCAGAGTCAGTGGATCATCCTCAGATGGTCCCAGCGAGGGCCTATGCGATGAGGGCTTGGGATGAGCAAGATACGCTTGATGTGATTGCAGGTAAGTTTCTACTCTATGACACTAAGATCTATGCTCTAATAGACCCTGGTTCCACACACTTATATTTGTGCTCTGATAAGTTATTTAATAGGTTGCATGATGTTGATCAGTTAGATTATGAGATCTGTGTGACCACTCCTTTAGGGCATAGTATTAATGTGAGCAGAGTGTTTAGTAATTGCCCCCTGTTGGTTCAAGGTATTGAGTTTCCAGCGGATTTGATAGACTTGCCTTTTCGGGAGTTTGATTTGATTTTGGGAATAGATTGGTTAAGTAAGCACCGAGCAGTGGTAGATTGTCATAGGAAGATGGTTTTGTTGCGGGATAGAGATCAGTCTCCGGTTGTGTTTAAAGGTTTAGGCTCGGATTCTCTGGGGAATGTGATTTCTGCCATGCAAGCTAAGAGGTTTATGAGAAAGGGTTGTGAGGCATTTTTAGCAGTCGTGTTGGACTCTAAGAGCAGTCAAGTTAAGATTGAGGATATCCTAGTGGTTAGGGAGTTTTAGGATGTGTCCCCTTGTGAGTTGCCTGGGTTAACTCCGGAGAGAGAAGTGGAGTTGTCCATAGAGATATTGTCAGGTACTGCTCCTATTTCTAAAGCACCTTATCAATGGCTCCTATAAAATTGAGAGAACTTAAAACTCAATTACAAGAGCTATTGGATAAAGGTTTTATTAGACCCAGTATATCTCCTTGGGGAGCTCCGATTTTGTTTGTAAAGAAGAAGGATGGGATGTTAAGGATGTGCATTGACTATCGGCAGATTAATAAGGTTACTGTGAACAATAAGTACCCGTTACCTAGGATTGAGGATTTATTTGACCAACTCAGAGGAGCAGGAGTCTTTTCTAAGATTGACCTTTGGTCCGGGTATTATCAGCTCTAGGTTAGAGATGCAAATGTGGTTAAGACTGCATTTCGGACGCGATATGGCCACTATGAGTTTCTTGTGATGACGTTTGGTTTGACCAATGCACCTGCTACTTTTAAGGATTTGATGAACAGGGTATTCAAGCCATATCTTGACTGATTTGTTGTGGTATTTATTGATGACATTTTGGCGTACTTGAAGAATGAGAGTGAGCATGAAGAGCATCTTCGAATAGTGCTTCAGGTTTTGAGAGATCACCATCCGTTTGTGAAGCTTAGCAAGTGTGATTTTTGGCTTAGAGAGGTGTCTTTCTTGGGTTATATTGTGTCGGCTAAAGGTATTCAAGTTGATCCAGCCAAGATTGAGGCAATTGTGGATTGGAAGACACCTAGGAATGTTCCAAAAGTGAGAAGTTTCCGAGGTTTAGCGGGGTATTATTGTCGATTTGTTAAAGGGTTTTTAGTTATTGCTGCTCCTATGACTAGACTATTTAGGAAAGGGGTCAAATTTGAGTGGTCGGACAAGTGTCAGGCATGTTTTGAGCAGTTGAAGAGGTTGTTGGTTGAAGCTCCTGTACTTACTGAACCCACTTCGGGTAAAGAGTTTGTGATGTACAGTGATGCTTCAGGAGTTGGACTTGGTTGTGTTTTGATGCAAGAAGGTAAGGTTGTGGCTTATGCGTCTCATCAGTTGAAGCCTCATGAGAAGAATTATTCGACGCATGATTTAGAGTTAGTAGCTGTGATCTTTGCTTTGAAGATTTGGCAGCATTATCTGTATGGGGAGACGAGTAGAATTTTTACAGATCACAAGAGTTTGAAGTATCTCCTCACACAGAAAGAGTTGAATATGAGGCAGCGCCATTGGTTAGAATTGTTCAAACATTATGACTGTATTTTGGAATTCCATCCAGGCAAAGCCAATGTTCTTGCGGATGCTTTGAGTAGGAAGTCAGTTTTGGCTTTATTTTTGCAGCATTTTAAGTGGAGATTAGATTCAGAAGGGTCTTTGGTTTCCCAACTAAAAGCTAAGCCGTTTTTGAGGCAGTTGATTGTCGATGCCCAGAAAGATGATGTGATATTGCAGCGAGTATCGCAGGAGGTTCATAATGGTAAGCAATCTGAGTTTTTAGTTTTGGATGGGATGCTTATGTATAGGAATCGTTTATGCGTGCCTGAGAATAATGAGTTAAAGAAGAAGCTTTTGAGTGAGGCACACACTACGGTCTTTACTATGCATCCCGGTAGTGAAAAGATGTATCGAGATATGAAGCAGTTTTATTGGTGGCCTGGGATGAAAAGAGACGTTGTAGAGTTTATGGCCAAGTGTTTGACTTGTCAGTAGGTAAAGGCCGAGCACCAAGTCCCTTCGGGATTGCTCAACCCTTTACCCATTCCTCAGTGGAAATGGGACGACATCGCAATGGATTTTATATCAAGCTTGCCTATGACTCAGGGGAAACATGATTCAATTTGGTTGATCATGGACCGACTTACTAAGTCAGCATATTTTCTACCAGTCCGAGTTGACTATTCGATGGATAAGTTGGCAAGTATTTATGTTGATGAAGTGGTCATACTACATGGTATTTTGTTGTCGATAGTGTCAGATAGGGATCTGAGGTTCACATCGAAGTTTTAGAAAGAGTTACAAGCAGCTTTGGGTACTTGATTGAATTTTAGTAAGGCTTTTCATCCTCAGTCAGACGGTCAGTCAGAGCAGGTTATTCAGATTTTGGAAGATTTGGTTCGAGGTTGTGTTTTGGAATTTTCAGGCAGTTGGGATAAGTATATATTGCTCATGGAGTTTGCCTACAATAATAGTTATCAGTCAAGTATTGGAATGTCACCGTTTGAAGCTCTTTATGGACGACAGTGTAGGACTCCGATTTGTTGGACAAAATTGACTGAGCGTTCCTTTGTTGGGCTAGAGATGGTAAGAGATACAAAAGAGAATATTCGAGTGGTTCAGCAGAATATGAAGATAGCTAGGGATAGACAGAGGTCTTATGCTAATTTGAAAAGAAAGGGCATTCGGTTTGAGGTTGGAGACAAGGTGTTCCTTAAAGTATCGCTATGGAGAAAAGTGTTGCGCTTTTGTAAGAAGGGTAAGCTTAGTCCCAGATTTATCGAACCCTATGAAGTGCTAGCTAAGGTTGGTCTTGTAGCTTATAAGTTGGCCTTACCGATGGAATTGGCTAAGATGCACGATGTTTTTCACGTATCCATGCTTTGCTGGTACAGATCAAATCCATCGCATGTGTTATCGATTCAGGACATAAAGATTCAGCTAGATTATTCTTTTGATGAGGAGACGAAAGCCATTTTAGCCAAAGAAGTGAAACAGTTGAGAAGCAAGCAAGTTCCCTTGGTTAAAGTGTTATGGCAGCATCATGGAGTTGAAGAAGCGACTTGGGAACCGAAGGCAGTGATGAGGTCTCAGTACCCACAGTTGTTAAGTTCAGGTGAGAATTTCGAGGACAAAATTCTTATTAGTATGGGAGAATTCTAACACCCCGTTTCCCACCCTAGTAGTTTGAGCCATGTTGCATGCATATGTGTATGTGTATTTTAGGCATGTGTTAATTCAAATTGAGTTTTATGTATGATTATGGGTTTTTTTAGAGTATGAGTGTATGCAGTGGGTTAGTGTATGTGTTAGTGTGGTTAGATTTAGGTGTGGAGTAAAGTGTGGTTGTAGGGTGTCAGTGATCAAATCCCACAAATCCCTTGTTAACATGTGGCAAGGAATGGATAGAGGGGTATATATTGCAAGGAGAGAGAAAAAGAGAGAGAACGAAATTCAGCCCTCACCCATTTCCCTCTCCCTACCATCCCTCTCTTTCCCTTCTTCTTCCTCTTTCCTCCTCTCTTGTGCCCTAGATTTGATCCAAGTGGGTATTCGTGGAAATTGATCAACTCAAGTGATAATTAATAAGGTTTTAAGTGGGTTTTCCTCTTCTTGTTCATATATTTCTTTGATTTTCTTAGTGTGTGATTTGAGTTAGGGTTTTTGAATTTTTGGTGTGTTTCGGGTGTTTTTGTTCAGAGGTGCCTCCTAGAGAACCTAAGGGTAAAGAGAAGGCAAGTGAAAGTGGTGCTCTTTGATTTGGAGCAAAGGATTTCCAGGTTTGGGATTTTTGTGGATTAGATGTATTTTATGATTTTGTGTTTTGATTTGACTTTTTTGGAAATTTATGGAGTTAAAGTTGTTTGGGTATGTTTAAATATTATGATTTTTTGACTAATTTGTGTTGAGATGCCTTGAATGTGGTATATTAGATCAATATATGCTTTGGATAGGAATTTTGAAGTCAAAGTTGCTAGTTGTTAAATTGCAAATTTTGATTATGTTATTTCTTGACTTAAGTGTGTTTATTGGTATAAAAGCTTGATTTTGTGTCATTTATGATGATTTAAAAGTTTGTTTGAGTTGTGTTGAGGTTCGGCTTGATTTGAAGGTTTGGGTGTGTTTTTGGTAGAGAAGGTTTTCTGCAGAATTGCTGCAGATCTGGAAAATGCGACCTTATCGCGAGCGCGATGCCTGTTGCGAGCGCGACAGAGCTCGGGGATTCCAGCTCTTTTGGTAGGCCGAGCTCTGTTCTACCAAGCTAAAGCATCACGCGTGCTATCGTGAGCGCCATAAAGTGCATTATGCCGAGCTGTAGCAGGAAGCGTTGTCGCAAGCACGCGCGATAGTGCACAATCACGACAGCGATGTTGGGCGTGTTCTATTGCGAGCATAACACTTATCGCGAGCGCGACACTTGTTGCAAGCGCGACAGAAGCCGATCTATTCCATTGCATGCAGGTGCGAGACTTATTGCGAGCGCGGCGCTCAGGGAGCTTTGCCACTGTCTCGAGCGCGATAGCCGTTGCGATCGCGACACCTCCTGTTTTCAAAACGAGTTTTCTTTCGTGCTTTCTATAATTAATTTTCGAACTTGTGATGCTATTAGACTTATGCATGGATAATTTTATGAACAATATGAATATGATTGGATGATTTATGCATGGCCTGCAAGAGTCAAATTAGTGGATAGTTAGGCATGCCTAATAGAGTTCAGTAGTTGCAGCCCTAATGGGTTCTAGGCCCTGATCAGGTCCCCGTTTGGATCCTCGCGATCCTCAATGTGTTCGGATCTCGTTTTTAATCCTCCAATGTGAAAATATTTTGAATGAGAAAATGAAGATGTTGCTTTTCGATGGTACCCTCGGGTACCCCCAATGTATTTACTCGTTATTCGCTATTGTGAGTCAGCAGGCATTTCGTTGTTCGTTTTGTTGTGATTACAAGCATGTAAACCAGTTTGATATATGAATTGATTATGAGCTTTTGAATGCCATTGAATGTGTTTAAGCTATGTTTAAGATATATGGGACTATAAGCATGTGCCATATTGTATGTGTTTTGCTTTGACGACCATTGTGAATGGCCATTCATATTATTGTGTGTTTTTCCCCACTAAGCGTTATTGCTTTATTCTCTACTATATGATAATTATTTTAGAACATGATTAAGTTGTTATTTGAGCCTGATAATCATAGTAGTGGATAGATAAGCGCTTATCCAGGGTTAGAGTGTGAGTGCAGCTGCTATATGTTATTTGCTATATGCGGGCCCCATTTGGGTCATATAATATGTTTGAGACCTCGGTCTCCGGTATACTTTCGGGTATACATGATGATAAAATGTTTTGAGACTCATGTCTCCATATGCTTGGGATACTGTGTCTTATCAGTATCATTAGTACCCGTATCCACTAATTAGCGAGTAATCAGGCTATTACTTGAAGCTATTATACTAGTTTGATATATGAAGCTATTAGTTATAAGATATGAATATATGTTACATGTATAGGTATATGCATTGTGACATGATGAAATGTAATACTTGTATTCGGGTATGAATGGTTATGTGATTTTAATCCTGTTGAAACATAAATATTGACTACTTGAATAAGAATGGTTACTTTCTGATATACGTGTATGATAGATACTTGTTATAAGCATGAGTAGTATATGTTTATATGCTTTTGTTATTGTTAAGTTTATATATATGTTTATTGCGATTATATGTACATGCATGTGTTGTTCCTCCCCACTAAGCGTTATCGCTTAGCATGGGTTCTTCTTCTCGTGTAGGTGGCGAGTTCATTTTGGAGTAGGACATCTGCAGGTCGGCCACTAGAAGTCTATAGTTGGAGTTTTTTGTCTTCCGCTGTATTTTTGTATTTGGAGATTGATTTTGGAAATGTAATTTTATAAAGAATGATTTTATACGTGTATTTGTTTATCTTTTACAAATCCCTTTTGTAAAAACTATATGGTTATATATATGGATTTGTTATCTTTTGATTAAATGTATTTGGTTTCTTAACTTATTGGAGTATATGTACACGTATTTTGCGTTTGTGCTCGTCGTGCTCCGGTATTCTTCCAACGGGGGTATCGGGGTGTTACAATATAAAACAAAGGCAATTCAACTCATATATTCATTATATTGTAGTTTTTTTATCAAAAGATAAACATTATTCATTATTGAATTATGCAATCTAGTAACTAGCTCCGTTACTACTCTTGCTGGCAAGACGTCTAAGTCGATGGATCCTGTTATCAACTGCAGAACTAATCACCCACCTCTTGTATGCACTAGCGGAAGCAAAAGTGCAATAACCAATCGATGGTATAACAGTCTTCATAAGCAGCTGTGCCTAGATGCTATGGTACCTGGAGGTGAAAGCCGAGGATAAGAGGCCACCTTGGAAAGATAGAGGGTGCCTCACGAGATCTTAAAGCCCCCCGAACTGTTGAGCATAGCAAGCAATAATGTAAAAGGTAGCCTCACAAAATCCACCCAGAGGAATACACCTTGAAGAACCATCCAGAGTCACAGCAGAAAGAGGGAGCCAGGGGCACATGAAGCTAATGTCCTCATTTGCCACCTCACCCAATCTAATAGCACATTCGTCGGGAAATGCAAATGAATACAACCACTATCGGGGGAGGAAGTACCTCAATAAATAATTATTGATTACCCTAGGAGGGGGCTCTGATAGTAGCTTCGGCCTTTCTTGCAGCCATACTTGAAAGATAGGAGAAAATTAAGAAAAAAAAAGCCGTTGGAATGGGTAAGGTCCACTCCAGGCAAAAATAAGGCGCAAGGTTATGTGAAAATCCGAAAGGA
Organism: Excoecaria cochinchinensis; assembly: GCA_947683425.1. Lineage (NCBI taxonomy): Eukaryota > Viridiplantae > Streptophyta > Magnoliopsida > Malpighiales > Euphorbiaceae > Excoecaria > Excoecaria cochinchinensis. The sequence goes on from CANTUQ010000232.1 coordinate 62,545, forward strand.
CATATTTCCCGATAAGAAATGCTAGTGTGAATATCTATAAGGGACGCATAACCTTTTAAAATAATGACTTACTTGGAGTAATAAGGGGCTTCCAATGAAGGCAGAAGAAAGGTCAACACAGACAGAGTCTAAGCACAAAATGGTCTCGGCAAGAATCAAGGGAAATGGGGACAGCCTATGAAGGATGCCATCAACAATTTCAAACAGTTGGTAATCGCCAATCAATTCTTCAAAAATCATTGTCAGATACTTGGAGAAGCAAAATAGTAGGACACCACTGGCCTGATAGGTGGGGACATCAGAGAAGCCTTATAGTGCCTCGATTAATGGTTCTAAAGCAAAAGTGATACCCTGAGGGGCCTATCTAGCTAAGGCTGAGGGACAAATACGTAAAGCCAACGCAGTGTCCCTTGCAAGAATCAACCCGTTGCTCGGGGTACAAGGTAGTGCATCGGGAGGAAACCTCGCTCCGATAATGGCAGCAAATTCTTCGGGCATGGGGCAGAATTCTTGATAGGTAAACCTGAAGAGGTGGAAAGGGGGTCCCAAAATCGAACTGCGGCTAATAGAAGATTTATGTCCACTTTAATTCTCCTCCAATATGTTAGGCCAGAATAAGGGGCCAAAATGGTATTTTCCCAGGTCTGGGAGTCATCCAGAAATTGGTGCATTTTCATAAGAATTAATGACGACATTTTCGGGACTTCAGGACAAAAATTAAATACAAGTGGGAAGGAAAAGAAGAAAAGAGGGAAAACCTGGAATAAGGGGGGCTCTAATTGAAATCCAAGAGGAAGAATTCACGAAAAGAAAGGAAAAAGAGAAGCATTTAAAGGAAAGCCATGACCGACGGGTGTGCCTTGAGCAAGGCACAGCCAGCCCGTCAGTCAATCTTTTACAACCTGGTGGATTTTGTTCTATATGGTTCAAACATTTCACATGCATAAATATTTTACGTGTATTTGTGCCATTTTAGTTTTGTAGGGAAGCAAATTTGATGGATGCAACCATACACTAAAGTCAGGGGGCAAAATATTCAGAGAGTATTTTAAAATTTTAAAAAATAATAATAATAAAAAAATGATAAAAAATAAATTTAAAATAAAAAAAAGGAATTCGAAATGATCGACGGGCTTGCAGGGGCTACCCCGTCGCTCACTCTATCCACGGACAGCCCGTCGGTCACAAAAATCTATTTAAGCTGAGAGGTTACACGCCGCTCAGTCTTTTCTTCTTCCTCATTTTTCTTCTTCCTTCTTCCCCGCGCGAACCGACGCTCTCCCTTATTTTTTTTTCATTTTTTTCCTCTTTTTTCATCCGTTTTGCGTGTCATTTGTGCCAAAATTCTCCTACCACCGTCGCCCACATCCTGGACTAGTTTTTTCGAATTTCTTTTTTAGTATTTTCGTCGACTATCAGGTTAGTTTTATCGCATTTTCTTCCTTCTTTTTACTTCTTTTTATTTAAATTTATGTTCTGAATGCATGATAGATGTGCATGCTTCAAAATGTAGGACAAATTTTGCAAATTTATTTTCTGCAAATATTGGACCTTGTACACTGACAATTAGGAAGTAAATACCAAGAAAACAAAGAAAAAAATAAAAATAATAATAAAAAAAAGTAAAACGAAAATAAAATAGCAGCATAGGATTCAGAGATATGCCTTTGTATGACAAATAGTTGGGAATAGAATGAGACTGTCTAGTTAGATATTTGATTATCTTATAGAACAATCATACCTGTAAAATTGTTGTTGGGGCCTAAAGCCTGTCCTTTTTGAGGTTTACATGCAGGAGGTTGGGCACATCCTTGCCGAGTCAGTGAATAGTGCAGAGATCTGGAGTCTATGGGCGATGGTGATAAGCCAGCAACTCAACATTAGCCACGAGATATTGGCTAACGTAGTGAGGTTGGCATGGGGGATAGCCCCTTTTATATGCGTTGGAGGCCTTATCACCCTGTTGCTTGTACACCTGAGAGTTCTTCTGGCAGTGTTTGGGCCTCCATTGAACAAGGACATATATCTAGAGTTGGCTGTAGCCCAGACGATGGGAATGGTAGCCCAGATATGGGATCATCCGAATGAGTACAGACTACTTACAATGGCAGAGACTAGGCACCTTTTCCACCTCTCTCCACTTTAGCCAGTCGAGGATGTTCAGAGAGAGCCCCAGAGGGAGCAGCAGCCTCCACAATAGCCCCAGCCAGAGGAGCAGCCTCCACAGCATCCTAGCTAGAGGAGGAGCAGCCTCACACCCCTTTCGACATGGACTTAGACCTAGACTTGGATGAACTGCTGCGCACTCCAGCATCACAGCGAGCTCAGAGCCTTACGCCACCACCACCACAGCTCCAGTGCTCTGAGGCTCGCGAGGCCAGGAGGTTCCATTCGTATAGCCGACCTGGGCACCTGAGGGCATTTACATCCACTGCTCTTGTAACACCCCCATCGCCGTCCCCGTTGGAAGGACGCCGACGGGCGCACTACCCGACGCTCACACATACAGATATACACATGCACAATGCGAAAGCATACATTCATACATAACATACATACGGAAATACGGGTGAATTAAAAACTTACCTTGACTTACCTTGCGGTAAAGACTGAACATGCAATAACTCACGCACATGCAGGCACTAAGCAAAAGCATACACAGAAGCATACATATAACCATTCAACGGAAGCATAAGCGAAATAATAAAACAAATGAATAACTAAACATAAAAACATACTAACTATTACATTCCCAAAAGAAAACTCAAGATCGAAACATAATTAATTACATATACAATACTACAGAATTACAAAAGCTGAAATACAGAAGCTGAACAAAATACAGAACTTCTAACTCCTACGTGGCCGACCTTGCAGAAGCGCGACTCGAACAGAACCAAACCTGCCACCTGCACGGAAAGGAAATCTGTGCTAAGCGATAAACGCTTAGTGGGGAGAACACACCAGAATATGGACGGCCATTCACAATGGTCGCCGAGGCATAACACAATCAAATGACAAATGCGGATATTCATAACAAATATGATCATGCTGGCATAGTAAAGGCATTCATTCGATAACTCACAATCAAACCATAAACTCATGTCCAGGATAGACCAAAACAGACCTAATACAATACACGTTACAAGCATCAACATGCTGAACTACATACTATATCACATGCATAAAGCTACACTGGTAGCAAATATCAACATCTTACCGTGCGGAGTCACATGAGCTTTAAACATGCAATTGACATAATTAAGCACCCACGCATGAACTGACAACCAAACCATCATGTTAAGAATGCTATCTAACCAACATACTTAGACATGCTAAACACACACACTAGTCAAAATCCAAGGTACAAAATCCAAAGCATCATATTACCGCTGCGCAACTCTCATATATAAAGAATCAAGTGAAAACACTCTAATAGCGGAGACTGAAAGCATAATCACATAACATTACATTCATATCATCAACATGCAGAAAGTACAGTTAATCATTACATAATTACCATCACAACTGCTTCGGTTCACAAGCTAATATATAACAAAACCACGCTTAAGTCATATACTTAAATACATCAATCAAATCATTTCAAAGCATTTAGAAACTTATAACAAATTACATGACAAGTACGGATAATCATATTAGATATACAAATCATGCTTACTTAATACAGACCTACCTTCTGAAGCCCTTAGTCACAGTCATATACATATAAACTGATTTCTGAAATCCTTATCATAATCAATCGGATATCACATTTTGATAGCTATTTCAAAGTAACGAGTACAATATGCAAAGGCTAAAACATAATCCATATAATCATGCTCAAATAATAACGCCATACAATCAGTATTTCCTAATCATATTCATTCAGAAATAATCCGATATACATTACATCGATATACTCATTCAGATAATCCATTTATAGCCAAATCAGATCAGAGCAGTTCAAATAAACATTCAAAGAACACCTGCTGACTCTAGGTAGTGGATAACGAGTGTACAGACAGTACTTTCCGGGTACGAGCCGATTACAGACAGTACGTTACGGGTACGAACCGATTAAACCATTATACTTTAACTTTCACAGATATTTTCAAAAGGGACCTTAAACAAGATCCAATACAGAAAAGGGTTCGCGAGGAACCAAACGGGGACCTGATCGGGGTCCAAACAGAACTATGGGCTGCAGCTAACAGACTCTATTAGGCATGCCTAACTATCCACTAGACTGACTCTCGCAGGTCATGCATAAAACAATTCACGCTTCGAATCGCATAACGCATAAATATATATATACATCATGCATAAACTAGAGAATGATAGACATATAAATATGCTCATAAAGTTGGTCATATATCATTCAATTCTCATTGCAAAACATAATACAGTCTACACCTTTTTAACATTAAACAATGTTCTAAAGCATGACAAGAATCAGGTATAGAAACATTATCTTGCCAATGATTATCAATACAAAATCCTAATCATGCGTTAGGTGAAGATAACTAAGTTTAAATCATGCATAATCCAAAATTACATTTAACATAACACAATGAGTTCCAAGGCTAAAGCATAACAATGCATTCAGACATTAACCATATTATTCAAATAAATATAGCATAGCATAATATCAATCATATTTTAGCAATACTCATCATACTAAAGCATGTCAGGAACACATGTGGAATCATATTATGCCAATGAATAAAAACTCATGGAATGATACGAAATACTCTTAAACATGGTATGTTATTCTAGATAAGGATCCGATCAAGGACAGGCATCACATAATGCTAAACACAACTAAAATAGGCTAACCAATCAGATAAGTAAGATAAGATAGCACACAGTAGAGGAAAAAGTCATAACAGCCTTTGAAAGTCATTTTAAAATAAACCAGTCACAGGGGAACAAATCAAAACAGAAAAGGTCATACAAAGTCATACAAGAGCACATAAAGGTATGACAAGAGTAATACAGTAGTACATCAACATACAGAAGAGATAGGAAAATCATTTTGGTTAAAACTGGGCGAAATCAGAAAATGGGGCTGAAGAGGGGTTGGTCACGAGCCATGTCACGACTCGTGACTGGCCTCAAAGGAAGGTCACGAGTCGTGACCTAGTGTCACGCCTCGTGACCTACAAGAGAGTCACGGGACGTGACTCTATGTCACGCCTGGCCTTTCACAAGAGTCACGAGTCGTGACTCTATGTCACGTCTCGTGACATGCCTCTAAGGGAGTCACGAGACGTGACTCTAAGTCACGTCTCCTCACAAGAGTCACGGGACGTGACTCTATGTCACGAGACGTGACTTGCCCCTCACAAGGCAGTCACGCTTCGCGACTGAGGGTCACGCCTCACGACTTCGTCCAGCCCGCCGAGAAGTCACGCGTTGTGACTGGGAGGCAGAGTCACGTGGCGTGACTGAGAGTCACGCCTCGTGACTTGTCTCTCTCAGGGAAATCACGACACACTGGAAATGGAAAATTATACAGAAATGCGATTTCCCATTTCCAGGTTACCCAGAATTCAAAGAACTCGATAAAATCATTTTCAATCTAATTCAAAACACATCCAAACTCATCTTACCTTACAGTCGATCTTCCAAACATCATAAACAAGATAATTGCAATTAATTCCACAATCAAACAATCAAAATCATGCATAAACCCATTCAAGAATATAAACCCTAAAAGTTACAGTAGGTTCAAAACACAAACTCAGAACTTCCAAATCAATACTTGTCATGCATTACTAACACATCTACTCACTTAATCATGCATATACACATTCTAAAACACACCAAATTCCAGAAATTAGACCATGCAAACACATTATAAGTCTAGTGAGAAATAGGGCAGAGACATTCAACTGAGATTGAAGAACAGAGAAGTTCAAACATTGCATGCATTCAAAATGCTCCCAAACCTGGAAATGACGATCCAAAATCACGCTTCAAGATCACACCTCAATCCTTTCCTTGCCTTTACTTTGCTTCTTCTTAACATCAAACACTTGCACAAAGAAGAATCCACAGTTACTCTTCAAACCCTAACTCAACCAAAAACCATGAGAAGAAGAACAACAACAACACGCAGGAAACAGAAATTCCAACTCACCTCTTAAAGCAAAACACACTTCCAATCCAAACACAACTCCAAGCCAAAGCCAAAGAGAAAGAAAGGAAAAGCAGAGAAAGTAGAAGAGAAGAGGAAGAAGGAGCGTGAGAGGAGGGGACGAACGGGAATACAATCTGTGTTCCCTCTCTCTTCCTCTTTCCCTTCTTCTTTTTCTTCTTTCAATGCCCACCTAACAAGCCACTTGGCAACATCCAATTGGACCACAAAATCCACTCAAACTTTTCAAACCAAGGTACCATACTTGAGTCATACCCAATCATTTCTAATAACCCACTTATATCCTACTTCCATACACCACAAGCACACACTAACACTTCTCTTCTTAACACACTTAACTAATTAATTGCCATTAAGTCCTTATTATCCAAATTCTCATGCACAAATTACTGAAATATCCTTCCGATCCCAACTTCCCATGCAAATCCCAACTAGGGCCAATTTGGAGTGTGACAACTCTTCCCTCCTAAAAGAATTTCGTCCTCGAAATTCACAGCGAGACACTTACATTCACACAACCCAAGCAAACAAAACTTACTTAAACAAAAGCTTGCAATGTAACTTACCAGAAGAACCTGCGGTCTCCTTCGAATCCTTGCTAGACGTTACAAACTCTGTAGGCACTCGCGAAGATCTGAGCAAATCCTCCACTTCCTTTCTAGCTTGCCCAGCTAGACTCTCACTCATCTTTTTAGGACAACCGGCAATCTGGTGTTTCATACTGCCACACCTGAAACAAGCACCTGAGAGCTTCCGACATGGGCCCCGATGTTGCTTCTGGCAATGCTGACATACTGACGGAACCCACTTCTTACACTTGTTCCCATGTTGCTTCCGAAATTATTGACACATCAAAGGTTCTCGAACCCTTTTCCCTGCTGGCACTTCACTAACCGATCCTTTTCTCTTCTGAGGTGCATACTGAACAAATTCTTGAGAAGCACGAGGAGCAGTCAGCCTATCCAAAATCCGAATCAATCCTTGTACTTGTTGGTCCCGATGACACACAAGAGGGGGGGTGAATTGGGTGTTTTATAATTTTAACTCAATTTCTAACAGAACAGAACACAGGTGTTCTGATGAAGTCTTCTGATACGAACAGAACAGATGGATATGCAAGAAATGTGCAAAACGTGATGAACAACAGAATGTGTAATAAAATCTTTGTAAAACAGATTTGAAACTTGCAGTAAAATATGATTGGATGACATAAATGATTTTGAAAATTTCTTTTGAATCAACTTAAAATTTCAAGAACAGAATAGTTTAAATCTTTTTAGAAACATAACAGATGAGAGGGGAGAAGAAATAGATCAACACAAAGATTTATAGTGGTTCGGCCTAGCTGCCTACATCCACTCCCCAAGACACTGTCTTGAGCTTGACTTTCCACTAATAATTCTTTTAAAGGTAAGAATTAAGCCAATATACAAGCCTAGAATAAATTTTACCCACAATCTTTTTCCCAAGTAAAAGATTGAAACACTTACTAGAGTTCCCTAAGGTTCTAGCCAACCCTTCTCTCATAATCTTTTACAAAGAGTACCTCACACAAGAATTACAACAGAAATGCTATAATCTAGTTGAGGAGGATGATAAAAAATGAAGTTCAAGATGTGGAAAATAGATTAAAAAGATGAAAGCTTTGTATCTCAAGAGATAAAATAGATTTCCAACTTCTCTAACCTCTTTGAAATCAAAAACAACTTCAATTTATAGCCAAAAATACATTATAGCCGTTACAGATCAAAATATGGCCGTTAGAGTGAAGACAGACAGACTGCTTTAAAAAACTAGCCGTTATTTTTGTCTTTTAGTGAAAACAGAAATTGTTGTTCTGTCCGATTATTCTGCTGTGATAGAACAAAAAACTTTTTCAAAATATTTTCTAGACTACTTTCTGCTTAACTTTTCAAAGTACATTTTAACAGCTTTTCCAAAGGAATGTTTGACACTTTTCAGAAGAACATTTTAGAATACCTTTTTAAAGTATGGTAAAACACATTTTCTGCTTACAGCAGAACACTTTTTCTGTTTGCAACAGAACGCTATTTTAATACATGTGAAAATTATTTTTATGCAAGTAATGACTTTTAAGATGCATGAACATGTATATAAAGCTCCTCAAAAGATTTTACAAAAAATAGTACCCTAACTTTCCATAGAACATAACAATTTAAATCTTCAAACATATGTCTTGCACAATTGACTTGATCCTTGCACAACTTAGTGGAGAATGGCTGAAACAGAAGCAAATGAATAGAATTTATGCAAAGTTTATACAAGGTTTGATTATCATCAAAATTGAGATGTAGCCTTGAGCCAACAATCTCCCCCTTTTTGATGATGACAAAACCTTGATAAACTTTGGCTAAAAAGTCTATCTTGGTTAGTATAAGTAAGCTCCCCCTTACTCTATGCCAGGGGGATATATACAAGTATAATCCCTATAAGTTTGCACAAAACAGATGTATGTATATATATATATCAGAATTCAGAACAGAACAATTTGCAATGAAAGCAGTTCTATCACAATATATCAGTTCAACAGAGCTGTCAACAATAATACAGTTCTGTAAGCAATGTATCAGACCAGAAAATAATATTCACTATCAGATCTGCAACTGTCAATAAAATTTATCATTAACACATATGATATTAGATCTGAAATTGTCAAGAAAATATTTATCCACAAAATAAGATTCAATGAATCACATAACCCAACATATTATATTTGTAATTTAATTTGTCACAAAGCATATTGGCACAAAATATCAACATATATCAGCATATATTTAGCCAATAAGATATCAATAATATATCAAAATTCAATGAAAAATATCAATTCGTTTTAATAAAAAATATATCAGTTTAAAAAAGATATCAATACAATATATATAAATTAGCTCAACATATATCAATTTTCTCCCCCTTTTTGTCATCAGCAAAAGGGAAGAGGTAAAAATGTGTTTAGCATAATAAAAAAAAATAAATGATTTCAAAGAAAACTCAACAATAAAAATAGTGTTCAAAACACTGAGTTCTTAAAAAAATACCTGATAAAGATCAAACTCAGAGATATTTGAAATTTCTTTTTTCACTTTGAATAACGAAGCTGTTTGCTGTAATATTGCCCATTGACCCATAAATTTCCTTCACCAAATTTGGGTAAAATACACTTACCCATACAGGTTAGACATGATTTCCACCCTTGGGATTCCATTTATGAAACTGATTTCGGAGCAAATTCCAATTTAGCGCCCAATCGATCATTTTTTGAAGGAATAAACACAAATTAGGTTTTGAGTGTGGGTTTCAATTTGGGATTTTTTCACCAAAAATTGCTTGGCTTTTGATTTGAGTGGTTTTGGGTTTAGGAAGATTTGATTTTGCTTTGGACTTAAATCAAAGCCATTTGAATATGAAAAAGATGGGTTTTACAAAGATAAAAGGAGGATTACGGGAGGAAGAAGAAGAGAGAGCAAATTGCTTTCAACTAAAGTTCAAAAAGGTGGAGTGTAAAAGTAAGTTTGCATTAAATGAAAAGTATAGTTGAAGAGTCATTTGAAAAGACAATAATAAATGATTTACCTTTCCAAAGAGATAAGCACCAATTTTGAGCCAAAAAAAATTAAAATTCCTCTCACTCATTTCATAAACACACTGGAAACTAATAAAAACACATTGAATAAATTGCAGGAGTTAGGTTTCAATCGGGAGGAAGAAAGAAAAATTTCAAATAAAATTTTCATTTTGTCTCTAATAATTTTGAAAAAGCAAAGAGAGAGAATAAAAAGACTATTTTGTCTTTTAGCCATTAAAAATAATATAATAGTATAAGCCCTGAAAATTCTCATTTGACAAATATTAATATTTAAACCCAATAAAATAATACTGCAGAAAGTCATATTATTTTAATAAAATAAAAGACATATCATAACACGTAAATTTTCTATCTTAACGAAAGGCATAACAGAACACGTATCTGTTCTGTTTTCAACAGAGAATATATCAGAACAAAAAAAACTTATAAGTATATTCCTGATTAAATAGGACAGAAATTTACCTCATTAGAGAACTTACTCTACAGCAGTACCTATGCCCAATTTCCTTCTAATTTGGCAAAACTGATCTTCTTTTAGAGGTTTGGTGAAGATATCAGCCAACTGTTGTTCTGTAGGAACAAACTCTAGCACAATATCACCACGTTGAACATGATCTCTGATAAAGTGGTGTCTGATTTCTATGTGTTTAGTCCTAGAATGCAGAATAGGATTTTTTGTAAGATTGATTGCACTTGTGTTGTCACAAAAAATTGGAACTTGATCAAATTCAATTCCATAATCCTTTAATTGTTGTCTGATCCACAGAACTTGTGCAACACTTCCTCCAGCTGCAATGTATTCTGCTTCTGCTGTAGATAGAGCCACTGAATTTTGTTTTCTGCTGGACCAAGTAATTAAAGAATTTCCAAGAAAATGACATGCACCGGAAGTACTCTTTCGATCAATTCTGCACCCAGCATAGTCTGCATCAGAATATCCAATTAGATCCAGAGAACCATTCTTGAGATACCATAATCCCAATTCTAGAGTTCCAACCAGATAACGTAATATTCTCTTTACTGCAGATAGATGTGACTCTTTTGGAGCAGATTGGAATCTAGCACACAGACACACACTGAAATGAATATCTGGTCTGCTTGCAGTTAAGTAGAGCAGTGATCCAATCATGCCTCTGTAAACCTTTTCATCAACACTTTTGCCTTTTTCATCTTTTTCCAGCTTGATTGAGGGACTCATAGGTGTACTGGCAGACTTGGCTTCTGTCATTTTGAACTTCTTAATAAGCTCCTTTGTATACTTTACTTGACTAATGAAAATTTCACTTTTGCATTGTTTGATTTGCAATCCCAGAAAGAATGTGAGTTCACCCATTAAACTCATTTCAAATTCCTGCTTCATAATAGATTCAAAATCTTTGCACATAGAGATATTAGTAGAACCAAAAACGATGTCATCAACATAAATTTGTACTAATAAAATATGAGATGAATTATACTTAGTAAAAAGTGTATTATCAACTTTTCCTCTATTAAAACCGTGAGCAAGAAGAAAACAACTCAACCTATCGTACCAAGCTCTAGGAGCTTGTTTCAAACCATATAAAGCCTTTTTGAGTTTGTAAACATATTCTGGATGTTCTGAATTTTCAAAACCAGGAGGTTGAGCTACATAAACTTCTTCATTTAAAAAACCATTTAAAAAAGCACTTTTAACATCCATTTGGTAGAGTTTGAAATTTTTGAAACATGCATATGCACTGTAACACCCCTTACCCATACTCAGACGATCCCATCCGATAAGGTGTGAGATGTCGTAGGGGTAAAGGTGCCACCACGCAGATACGTAACATACATACGCAGATTCATAAACATACATAACAAAATACCAGGTAATTAAAAACTTTACAAAACCATTCATGAAAGCTGATCATGCATTAATATAATATAAGCATTACATTACTGTTCTGATCAACTGAGAGAAACAATAGATAATTACAACCCCAAAAATACATATACAAAAGCGGAAGCTATTACAGAATCATAAGAGAGTTCTTATACAAAAGAATCATAATGCTACAAAAATAAGCCCTATTCTAAGACCCTGCTGTGTTGGCTTTGATGGCGACGACTCTCCCAAAAGCGACTCCTTCCGCACCTGCACGGGTAAACACACCGTGCTAAGCGATAAACGCTTAGTGGGGAAAACACACATAGCATAGAGACGACCATTCACAATGGTCGTCAAGGCAATTCACATGCGTACATACATATAGCCATTCATCAGAAGGTTCATATTAATAATCATATTCTCATAACAGATTGTACTTTTCATCATTGAATCCAGAAAGATAACACATGCGTTTGCTCATATAACAAGTCATACAAGTACTTTAAACAATGAAAACCCTGCTGACTCAAGGTAGTGAATAACGAGTGAACAGAAAGTACTTTACGAGTACCAATCGAATACGAAAAACCATTTTAACTTTTCATTCATAAACATTTCCAGAAGGACCTTAAACAAGATCCAAACACATTACAGAAGTTCGCGAGGAACGAACAGGGACCTGATCAGGGTCCAAACAGAAATAACAGAAGCTGCAGCAAAGACTCTATTAGGCATGCCTAACTATCCACTGACTAGACTCTAGCAGGTCATACATAAACCATTCAATCCATTTCATGATTCCAAATTAATCATCATCGAATAAGCATAATCATATCATAATTACACTTGCATATCATTTATAGGATACCAAGCATAAATCCCATAACTGCTAAAGTAAACTGAAGTTCAAGGAACACGCGAAGAAAGAAAACTCATTCAGCATACAAGGGACTGTCGCGCTCGCGACAGAGACCAAAGTCTCTTCGCTGCGCGCGCGCGACAGATTTCGCGACCGCGGGGAGAACGGAAGAGCCAGGCTCTGTCGCGCTCGCGACGGGTGTCGCGATCGCGACAGAAGGCAAAGGGTGCTTTCGCGATCTCGCGATGGATCGCGTGGTCGCGATAACACCAGGCAACAATACTCTCTGTCGCGATCGCGACAGTTGTCGCGCTCGCGACAGAAGGTATACTACTCTTCGGCTGTCGCGGGCTCGCGGCGGATGTCGCGTGCTCGCGATAGCGAAGGTCCCCCTACCGTTCTCTGTCGCGATCGCGACAGAGTCGGGATTTTGAAAATCTGCAGAAATTCTGCAGATTTTCCTCTTCCATTTCCTCCTCCAACCACACAAATCTCAATCAAAGGTTACTTACCTCAAATCCAGCCATCCAAAAGCATAAACAACCATAATACAACATTTATTAACAATAAATTGCATGCTATCCATTAATTTACACATTCAATTCCAAGAATCAATCAAAAACCCCTTTTATGCACCAAACCACATTCATTCAAAAATTACCCTAATTAACTCATGCCTTGGCAAGATCCACACTTCGAAGCAATTACCCATAACATATACATCAAGATAAAGAGCACATAACAACCTAATTCCATGAACTCATCAAGAACACACACATGAGCATTTTCACATAACAAAGGAGGAAATTCCCAAACCTCAAAATCCTTAGCTCCTAGTGTTTAGTTCCACTTGATCCAGCAACTTCCTTGCCTTTAGGATCCCGGGGAGGCTCAACTAAGAAACCCAACCAAGAACAAGCAAACAAAACCAAAATCCAATCTTCAAACCCAATCCGAAAATAAGAAAGAGAAGAAGATGGAAAACTTAAACAAAGGCAAAATGGATGCATAATACTTACCAAAGACTACTAAGAGATGATCAAATCCCACAAGAACTCTTGAATCTCAACCAATGTCCAAGAGAAGAAGACAAGAATAAGAAAAGAAGAGGGGCAGCGTGAGGAAACGGGAAGCACAAATGAAAAATCTGATCTTTTCCCCTTTCCTTTCTTTTCCTTTTCTTTTCTTAACCTAGACACATGTCAAGATCCTAAGGGTGGGGTTTGGCCACTAAAACCCTAGATGCTAATGTCACACACACACACTAAACTCTCCCAACTAAAACATACCCTACCATTGTATGCACAACACACACAAGTGCCACTCCTAATTCACACCCTACAACCATATGCATGCCCACCTACTAAATCAAACCCTCTAGTGCATATCCTATTTTGGTGCACTCACGCACACACCATTCCAACCCACTAACTCACACCATGGCACCATGCATGAACCCACATGCAAGAAAAACTCTTATAACATGCAAAATTACCAAAATGCCCTTATAATCCAAAACTCATGCAATTGCATACACATACAAATATGGCTCATTCAACTAGGGGGCAAACGGGGTGTGACAACTCTCCCCTACTAACAAGAATTTCGTCCTCGAAATTCTCACCTGAACAGAACAATTGCGGATACTGCAATCTCATCGATTCCTCAGGTTCCCAAGTTGCTTCCTCAACCCCGTGGTGATTCCACAAAACCTTGACCAAAGGAATCTGCTTATTCCTCAGCTGTCTTACTTCCCGCTCTAGGATAGCTCTAGGCTCCTCGTCGTAGGAAAAATCTGACTGCACTTGAACCTCCTGAACCGACAATACATGGGAAGGATCCGATCTATACCGACGGAGCATCGAAACGTGGAACACATCATGAAGCTTTGACAATTCCATCGGCAAAGCTAGTCTGTAAGCCACTGGACCCACTCTTGCTAACACCTCATACGGACCAATGAAGCGAGGACTAAGCTTCCCTTTCTTTCCAAATCGAAGCACTTTTCTCCAAGGTGACACTTTAAGAAAAACCTTGTCCCCAACTTCAAACTGTACATCCTTTCTCTTCAGGTTGGCATAAGACTTCTGTCGATCCTTGGCTACCTTCAAATTCCGCTGCACAACTCTGATCTTTTCCTCGGTATCTCTAACCAGATCTGGCCCAATCACTGATCTCTCAGATAACTCTGTCCAACAAACAGGAGTCCTACACTGACGCCCATACAGAGCCTCATAAGGTGACATACCAATACTCGTCTGGAAACTGTTGTTGTAGGCAAACTCCATCAATGATACATACTTGTCCCAGCTACCCGGAAAGTCCAAAACACAAGCTCTCATCATATCCTCTAAGATTTGAATTACACGCTCGGACTGACCATCTGTCTGCGGATGAAATGCTGTACTGAACTTTAGCTTGGTACCCAAAGCTCTCTGCAACTCTTTCCAGAACTTAGATGTGAACCTTGGGTCCCTATCAGAAACTATGGACAGAGGTACTCCATGCAATCGCACTATCTCATCTACATACATACTGGCCAATCTACTCATCGAGTAATCCATCCTAACCGGCAAAAAGTGAGCAGACTTCGTGAGTCGATCTACAACCACCCAAACAGAGTCATACTTCCTCTGTGACAAAGGCAATCCTGAGACAAAATCCATGGCGATGTCATCCCACTTCCACTCGGGAACGGACAACGGCGTGAGTAAACCAGAAGGAACCTGGTGCTCAGCCTTGACCTGCTGACAAGTCAGGCACTTAGATACAAAGTCCACTATTTCCCTCTTCATACCAGACCACCAAAAGAACTGCTTCAAATCCCGATACATCTTTACACTGCCAGGATGCATGGTGAAAATAGAACTATGTGCCTCATCCAAAATCTGTCTTCTTAACTCTGCACTATTTGGCACACACAAACGGTTTCCAAACAAGAGAACCCCATCCTGAACCGAAAACTCTGACTGCTTGCCTGAACTGACTTCTTGCACAATCCGCTGAAGCTTCTCATCAACTTTCTGAGCATCAACTATCTGCTGTCTCAAAGTAGGCTTGACCCTCAACTGAGCTATCAAAGCTCCATCGGAACCAAACCTCCATCTGAACCGTCTCAAAAATAAGGCAGAAACTGACTTCCTACTCAACGCATCTGCGACTACATTGGCCTTACCCGGATGGTAATCCACAATGCAATCGTAGTCCTTAAACAGCTCAAGCCAACGACGTTGCCTCATATTTAATTCCTTCTGAGTCAGAAAATACTTCAAACTTTTGTGGTCCGTAAAGATCCTGCACTTCTCCCCATAGAGATAATGACGCCAAATCTTCAAAGCAAAGACAACTGCAGCTAACTCAAGATCATGCGTCGGATAATTTCTCTCGTGTGGCTTCAACTGTCGTGAAGCATAAGCCACAACCTTACCTTCCTGCATCAGGACACATCCCAATCCAACACCTGAAGCATCACTATACATAACAAACTCCTTACCCGAAGTGGGTTGAGTTAGTATAGGAGCTTCAACCAACAACTGCTTCAATCTCTCAAAACAAACTTGGCACTTATCCGACCATTCGAACTTAACTCCCTTCCTCAATAATCTGGTCATCGGAGCAGCAATCACTGAAAAACCCTTAACGAACCGACGGTAATAACCCGCCAGACCAAGGAAACTCCTCACTTCCTGGACATTCCTAGGCGCTTTCCAATCCACTATCGCCTCAATCTTAGCTGGATCCACCTGGATACCCTTAGCTGAAACTATATGACCCAAAAACGATACTTCCCGAAGCCAAAAATCACTCTTACTCAACTTAGCAAACAACCGATGCTCTCTCAAAATCTGCAAAACTAACCGAAGATGCTCTTCATGCTCAGCCTCATCCTTGGAAAATATCAAAATATCATCTATAAAAACTACTACAAACCGGTCTAAATATGGCCTGAACACTCTATTCATCAAATCCATGAATGCCGCTGGAGCATTAGTCAAACCAAATGGCATAACAAGGAACTCGTAGTGGCCATACCGAGTCCGAAATGCAGTCTTAACCACATCCTGATCCTTAACACGAAGCTGATAATACCCAGATCGAAGATCAATCTTGGAAAACACACCCGTACCTCGAAGCTGATCAAACAAATCTTCAACCCTGGGCAACGGATACTTATTCTTCACTGTGACCTTATTAATCTGCTTGTAGTCTATACACAACCTTAAAGACCCATCCTTCTTCTTAACAAACAGAACCGGAGCTCCCCAAGGAGATATGCTGGGTCGAATGAACCCCTTATCCAATAGCTCTTGCAGTTGAGTTTTAAGTTCTCTCAACTCTACAGGAGCCATCCGATAAGGTGCCTTCGACACCGGTGTGGTACCCGGCATAATCTCTATGGCTAGCTCAACTTCCCTCTCCGGAGGCAAACCCGGCAAGTCACTCGGAAAAACATCACTAAATTCTCGGACAACAGGGATGTCCTCAATCCTAACTTGATCCCTCCTGGAATCCAAAACCACAGCCAGAAAAGCCTCACAACCTTTTCTCATAAACCTCTTAGCTTGAATAGCAGAAATCACATTGTGCACGGAACTCGCACCTAAACCTCTGACAAACACTGGAACTCGGTTCCTATATCGAAGCACGAAAGTCTTCCTATGGCAATCGACCACGGCTCTATGCTTACTCAACCAGTCCATACCCAAAATCAAATCATACTCTCTGAAGGGAAACTCTATCAAATCCACAGGAAACTCAACATTCTCAACCATCAACGGACAATTCCTATAAACTCTACTCACACTGACACTATGCCCTAACGGATTGGTCACACATATCTCATAGTCTAACTGTTCTACGACATGCAACTTATCAATAAACTTATGCGTGCACAAATATGAATGTGTGGAACCAGGATCTATTAGAGCATATAATTCAGTGTCATGGAGTAGGAACTTACCAGCAATCACATCAGGCGCATCCTGCTCATCTCTGGCTCTCATGGCATAGGCTCTAACGGCACCCTGAGGAGGACGCTCAACTGTCTCAGAACCAGCTACATCTCTGGGTCGACCGCCTCGACCTCTTCCTCTACCTCTACCTCTCGTGGCCTGCGGAGCATTCGATCCAACTCTGCTAGCTCCTCCCTGAGGGCCCGAGTCTTCACTCATCTGAGGACAATTAGCCACACGGTGCTCAGTGCTCCCACACCTGAAACACCCACCAGTAAGCCACCTACACTCACCCCAGTGAGCCTTACTGCAGTTCGAACAAACGGGTGCAGCATCAGACCAGCCACCCCTACCAGAACCAGACACTGCAGCTGAACCTTGCCTTCTCCCTCTGGAAGCCGAACCAGCCGCAGGATCATCTTGCGGGTTCCTAGACCTCTTACCTGAAGATGAGGAGACACCACCTCTAGCAGAACTCCTACGCTGAGCTCTCTCTCTAATCAAAGTTTCCGCTTTCTCTGCCCTCAAAGCCGCTTCAGCAATCTGATAATACTGTACCCCCGGCATACACATCAAAGAAACTAAAGCAATCTTCAAAGAATCATTCAACCCGGCCTCGAAGTGCTTGCATCTGAAATCATCCGTCATGACCCCACGTGGGGCATAACGGGACAACCGGTTAAACTCCTTCTCATAATCCGCAACCGACAAGGCCCTTTGCCTCAAACTCAGAAACTGCGCCCATCTTGCGTCCCTATATGCCTGAGTCACATATTTCTTAGTAAATTGCTCATCAAAGAAATCCCATGTCAAAGGGTCAGGCATTTGAGGTTGCCTACACACCAACTCCCACCACTCATATGCTGAACCTTGAAGTAAAGCTACCGCACACTCAGCTTGCTGATCAGGAGGACACCTGATTTCCCTCAAAGATCTCTTAACTTTATCCAGCCACTTCTCAGCTAACTCAGATTCATCAAGCCCAGATCCATAAAAATCCTCGACACCAGCTCTTCTCAGACTCACTATCGGGGCTTTCGGGGCAGTCACCCTTTCCAAAACCCGAGCCATGTCTTGATGCAATCTAAGCATCGCCTCAAAAGGCATGGCAGCGGCCTCAGGCTGGACCCTAGCATGTTGAGCCGACACCGAAACAGAGACAGACGGGTCTACCGCTGGAGGGTTCACACTTTCAGCGGACTCCTCGAGCGCACCGTGAGCAGAATCAGAATTCATCTAACAAACAAGAGGACAACCACATCAGCCAACACAGCCCTAGGCATAGACATATACACATAACATCACATAAGCAATCACCCAGAAACGCCTAAACCGGGGCTCTGATACCACAACTTGTAACACCCCTTACCCATACTCAGACGATCCCATCCGATAAGGTGTGAGATGTCGTAGGGGTAAAGGTGCCACCATGCAGATACGTAACATACATACGCAGATTCATAAACATACATAACAAAATACCAGGTAATTAAAAACTTTACAAAACCATTCATGAAAGCTGATCATGCATTAATATAATATAAGCATTACATTACTGTTCTGATCAACTGAGAGAAACAATAGATAATTACAACCCCAAAAATACATATACAAAAGCGGAAGCTATTACAGAATCATAAGAGAGTTCTTATACAAAAGAATCATAATGCTACAAAAATAAGCCCTATTCTAAGACCCTGCTGTGTTGGCTTTGATGGCGACGACTCTCCCAAAAGCGACTCCTTCCGCACCTGCACGGGTAAACACACCGTGCTAAGCGATAAACGCTTAGTGGGGAAAACACACATAGCATAGAGACGACCATTCACAACGGTCGTCAAGGCAATTCACATGCGTACATACATATAGCCATTCATCAGAAGGTTCATATTAATAATCATATTCTCATAACAGATTGTACTTTTCATCATTGAATCCAGAAAGATAACACATGCGTTTGCTCATATAACAAGTCATACAAGTACTTTAAACAATGAAAACCCTGCTGACTCAAGGTAGTGGATAACGAGTGAACAGAAAGTACTTTACGAGTACCAATCGAATACGAAAAACCATTTTAACTTTTCATTCATAAACATTTCCAGAAGGACCTTAAACAAGATCCAAACACATTACAGAAGTTCGCGAGGAACGAACAGGGACCTGATCGGGGTCCGAACAGAAATAACAGAAGCTGCAGCAAAGACTCTATTAGGCATGCCTAACTATCCACTGACTAGACTCTAGCAGGTCATACATAAACCATTCAATCCATTTCATGATTCCAAATTAATCATCATCGAATAAGCATAATCATATCATAATTACACTTGCATATCATTTATAGGATACCAAGCATAAATCCCATAACTGCTAAAGTAAACTGAAGTTCAAGGAACACGCGAAGAAAGAAAACTCATTCAGCATACAAGGG
Source organism: Excoecaria cochinchinensis (assembly GCA_947683425.1). NCBI lineage: Eukaryota > Viridiplantae > Streptophyta > Magnoliopsida > Malpighiales > Euphorbiaceae > Excoecaria > Excoecaria cochinchinensis. The sequence goes on from CANTUQ010000232.1 coordinate 82,403, forward strand.
ACTGTCGCGCTCGCGACAGAGACCAAAGTTTCTTCCCTGCGCGCGCGCGACAGATTTCGCGACCGCGGGGAGAACGGAAGAGCCAGGCTCTGTCGCGCTCGCGACGGGTGTCGCGATCGCGACAGAAGGCAAAGGGTGCTGTCGCGATCTCGCGATGGATCGCGTGGTCGCGATAACACCAGGCAACAATACTCTCTGTCGCGATCGCGACAGTTGTCGCGCTCGCGACAGAAGGTATACTACTCTTCGGCTGTCGCGGGCTCGCGGCGGATGTCGCGTGCTCGAGACAGCGAAGCTCGCCCTACCGTTCTCTGTCGCAATCTCGCGACAGTCGTCGCGATCGCGACAGAGTCGGGATTTTGAAAATCTGCAGAAATTCTGCAGATTTTCCTCTTCTATTTCCTCCTCCAACCACACAAATCTCAATCAAAGGTTACTTACCTCAAATCCAGCCATCCAAAAGCATAAACAACCATAATACAACATTTATTAACAATAAATTGCATGCTATCCATTAATTTACACATTCAATTCCAAGAATCAATCAAAAACCCCTTTTATGCACCAAACCACATTCATTCAAAAATTACCCTAATTAACTCATGCCTTGGCAAGATCCACACTTCGAAGCAATTACCCATAACATATACATCAAGATAAAGAGCACATAACAACCTAATTCCATGAACTCATCAAGAACACACACATGAGCATTTTCACATAACAAAGGAGGAAATTCCCAAACCTCAAAATCCTTAGCTCCTAGTGTTTAGTTCCACTTGATCCAGCAACTTCCTTGCCTTTAGGATCCCGGGGAGGCTCAACTAAGAAACCCAACCAAGAACAAGCAAACAAAACCAAAATCCAATCTTCAAACCCAATCCGAAAATAAGAAAGAGAAGAAGATGAAAAACTTAAACAAAGGCAAAATGGATGCATAATACTTACCAAAGACTACTAAGAGATGATCAAATCCCACAAGAACTCTTGAATCTCAACCAATGTCCAAGAGAAGAAGACAAGAAGAAGAAAAGAAGAGGGGCAGCGTGAGGAAACGGGAAGCACAAATGAAAAATCTGATCTTTTCCCCTTTCCTTTCTTTTCCTTTTCTTTTCTTAACCTAGACACATGTCAAGATCCTAAGGGTGGGGTTTGGCCACTCAAACCCTAGATGCTAATGTCACACACACACACTAAACTCTCCCAACTAAAACATACCCTACCATTGTATGCACAACACACACAAGTGCCACTCCTAATTCACACCCTACAACCATATGCATGCCCACCTACTAAATCAAACCCTCTAGTGCATATCCTATTTTGGTGCACTCACGCACACACCATTCCAACCCACTAACTCACACCATGGCACCATGCATGCACCCACATGCAAGAAAAACTCTTATAACATGCAAAATTACCAAAATGCCCTTATAATCCAAAACTCATGCAATTGCATACACATACAAATATGGCTCATTCAACTAGGGGGCAAACGGGGTGTGACATGCACACAAAATTCTAATTGCTTCAAGTCTAGCTACAGGTGCAAAAGTTTCATCGAAATCAATACCTTCTTCTTGATTGTAGCCTTGAGCAACTAATCTTGCCTTGTTTCTTACAACGTTTCCTTGTTCATCAAGCTTATTTCTAAAAACCCATTTAGTACCAATAATAGAATGATTTAATGGTTTTGGAACAAGATGCCATACCTTATTTCTTTCAAACTGATTTAACTCTTCTTGCATCGCAAGAATCCAATTTGCATCATTTTGGGCATCCATAAAGTTTTTGGGTTCTAGTTGAGAAACAAAAGCTACATTACCACAGTATTCACGCATTGCTCTTCTGGTCATCATTCTTTCTGATGGTTCTGTCAATAGGTTGTCTTTTGGGTAATATCTGTGAAACTTCCAGTCCTTAGGCAGCTCTGCTGGTTGTTCCGTGTTCTGTTGATCTGCTGATCTTTCCATTGATTGAACTGTCTGGTTTTCATCCTGTTGGTCTGATTGCCTTTCTGCTGGCTGATCTTCTTCTATCTGACTAGATACGTTACCAGATCTGTCATCTTGATCTGCTGGCCGAACAGATGACTTTTCTGAATTATCCTTCTCTCCTGTCTTCTTGTTTATTTCAATCACTTCTTCATCTGTATCATCATTAGAAAAACTCCTTTCTCTAGTGTAGATGTCAGCATAATCAAATTTCACATTTATAGATTCTTCTACCACTAAAGTTCTTTTATTAAAAACTCTATATGCTTTACTATTTAAAGAATAACCAAGAAAGATACCTTCATCTGATTTTGCATCAAATTTACCAAGATTACTCTTATCATTAAAAATAAAACACTTACAGCCGAATGGTTGGAAATAGCTGATATTTGGCTTTCTGTTTTTCCAAAGCTCATATGGAGTCTTGTTTAGAACTGATCTGACAAGTGTTCTGTTCAGAATATAACATGCAGTGCTTACTGCTTCTGCCCAGAAATATTTCGGAAGATTATTTTCGTTGATCATTGTTCTGGCCATCTCCTGGAGTGTTCTGTTCTTCCTCTCTACTACCCCGTTCTGTTGAGGTGTTCTGGCAGCTGAAAAACTATGATGAATTCCAGATTTGTTGCAATATTCTTCAAAACTTGCATTTTCAAATTCTCCTCCATGATCACTTCTTATGCTTGTAATCATATACCCTTTTTCATTTTGTAATTTCTTGCTCAATTTTTCAAATGCCTTAAATGCTTCACTTTTGTGAGCAAGAAATAATGTCCAAGTATATCTTGTGTAATCATCCACTATAACAAATACGTAGACTTTTCCACCAATACTTGAAGGACTTATTGGTCCAAACAAGTCGAGATGCAAAAGCTCCAATGCTTTCTTGGATGATATTACGCCTTTTAGCTTGTGGGAAGTTCTGGTCTGTTTTCCAAGTTGGCAAGCTTTACAAACATGATCCTTTTCAAAACTCATCTTTGGCAACCCTTTTACGAGATTTTTCCTAGCTAGCTTTTCCATGGTATGAATACTAGCGTGACCAAGCTTCTTGTGCCAAAGTACACTTAAATTTTCTTGTGTTATCAAGCACGTTAGATCACTTTCTTGAAGCTCTTCTATGTTGACATGATAAATATTTCCTGATCTGTGTCCAGTTAGAACTGTCTGATCTGTTCCAACATCTTCTACTCTGCAGTGATCTTTTTCAAAAATCACTCTTCTGTTTCTATCACAGATTTGGCTGATGCTCAATAAGTTGAACTTTAAACCATCAACAAGTGAGACATCTTCTATCCTTGGATTTGAACCGATAGTTCCTATTCCAATGATTTTTCCTTTTCTGTTATCACCAAAACTTACTTTTCCACCATCTCTCATGGTTAATTTTGTGAACTTTGATATGTTCCCAGTCATGTGCCTAGAGCATCCACTATCCAAGTACCACTTTTCTGATCTGGAGCTCTTAAGGCAGATCTGCAAGAAAATTATACAGATTTAGGTACCCAATCCTTCTTGGGTCCTTGTGGGTTAGCTACAGCATGCACATTATTTTTAATAACCCATATCTGTTTTCCAGAACTAGCATTTTTCTTGTAATAGCAGAATTTAGACACATGGCCTTTTCTACTGCAATAAAAACAGGTGACAAAATTGCTAGTAAAATTTGCCATATAATAATTATTCTTATGTTCCCTTTTATGCATATGCTTCTTTTTATAATTAAATTTGGATGTGCTAGCATGCAACTTTTCATTTTCATTGCCATTACATAAATAAAATTTCTTTCCTTTACATTTTTCTTGCAATATCATAGATTTCTTTTCTAAATCTGAAAACTCATTTTTCACATCAATTTCTTTCTGTTTTACATGCTCAATTTCTTGTCTTAATGCATCATGTTGTTTTCTTAATGCAATATGATTCGTTTTAAGCATGCGATATTTATGATGAACTTTTTCAAAGCATATCAACATATTTTCATAATCATCTCCATTTGCATCAGAACTTGAGTCAGAGTCAGAACTTGTTACCTCATTTATATCATCTTCCTTTTCTGGTTGACTCTTGTTCTGTTTATCAGCAGTATGACATTCCTGATCTGTCTTAGCAGTGACATGCTGTTCCTCATGATCAGAAACAGCCATTAAACCAGCTTCATCTGAATCTGCGTCTGATTCTTCTGCACTATTGCTTGAGTTTTCACTGTTACTCCATGTAGCTTTCATAGCCTTTTTCTTGTACCTTTTCTCCTTTTTCTTCAGATTTGGACATTTGGATTTGATATGTCCATGCTTTTTACACTCATAGCAGACTACTTCTCCAGCAGATCTGGAACTGTTATCTGCTTTCTGGTGAGAGTATTTCTGCTGCTGTCTCTTATTGAATTTTTTACCTTTTCGATACAGCTTCTTGAACTTCTTTGTAATGAGTGCAATCTCGTCATCACCAGCGGAGTAGTCACTCCCATACTCGACTTTGAGAGCAAGAGCTTTTAATTTCCTTTCTTTTTCTTTTTCAGCATCTTGTGACTTAATGTAAAGCTCATGAGAGATTAGTGAACCACAAACAGTATCAAAATTAAGAGTACTAGGATCTTTATCTAACAGAATAGAAGCTTTGGCTTCCCATCTAGGAGTTAGACCCCTAACAAGTTTAGCAATTTTATTTTCTTCAATAAGTTTGTGACCAAGAGCTTTAATTTCATTTGTTAACTTAACATACCTGTTAATTACCTCAGCCACAGTCTCTTCTGGCCTCATTTTGAAAGCTTTATAATCCACCATTAGCACATGTAGTCTAGATCCTTTTACTTCATGGGTTCCATCATATGTGGCTTCAAGCTTATCCCAAATTTCTTTTGCTGTATCACAACCAGAAACTCTGTTAAATTCATTTGTATGTAAAGAACAAAATAGAATACTCATTGCTTTAGAGTTTAATTGAACTCTTCTCTTTTCTTCTTCTGTGAGCTCCTTTCTGGTTTTCTGGACAGTGATGCTTATTCCTTCAGCTTGTTCAACTATTTTTGTTGGAGCTCGATATCCTTCTTTAATTATTTCCCAGCAATCCATGTCTTGAGATTGGATAAAGTGCCGCATTACTACCTTCCAAAATGGATAATTATCTCCACAGATCATGGGTGGTCTATGAACAGAATGACCTTCCTTGAATGGAGTAGCGACAGGAGGATTTTCAGAACTCGATGCCATCTTACGGATCACTCAAGATTGTTGAATCTTAGGAGAATGAGATCTGCTCTGATACCAATTGTTGGTCCCGATGACACACAAGAGGGGGGGGTGAATTGGGTGTTTTATAATTTTAACTCAATTTCTAACAGAACATAACACAGGTGTTCTGATGAAGTCTTCTGATACGAACAGAACAGATGGATATGCAAGAAATGTGCAAAACGTGATGAACAACAGAATGTGTAATAAAATCTTTGTAAAACAGATTTGAAACTTGCAGTAAAATATGATTGGATGACAGAAATGATTTTGAAAATTTCTTTTGAATCAACTTAAAATTTCAAGAACAGAATAGTTTAAATCTTTTTAGAAACATAACAGATGAGAGGGGAGAAGAAATAGATCAACACAAAGATTTATAGTGGTTCGGCCTAGCTGCCTACATCCACTCCCCAAGACACTGTCTTGAGCTTGACTTTCCACTAATAATTCTTTTAAAGGCAAGAATTAAGCCAATATACAAGCCTAGAATAAATTTTACCCACAATCTTTTTCCCAAGTAAAAGATTGAAACACTTACTAGAGTTCCCTAAGGTTCTAGCCAACCCTTCTCTCACAATCTTTTACAAAGAGTACCTCACACAAGAATTACAACAGAAATGCTATAATCTAGTTGAGGAGGATGATAAAAAATGAAGTTCAAGATGTGGAAAATAGATTAAAAAGATGAAAGCTTTGTATCTCAAGAGATAAAATAGATTTCCAACTTCTCTAACCTCTTTGAAATCAAAAACAACTTCAATTTATAGCCAAAAATACATTATAGCCGTTACAGATCAAAATATGGCCGTTAGAGTGAAGACAGACAGACTGCTTTAAAAAACTAGCCGTTATTTTTGTCTTTTAGTGAAAACAGAAATTGTTGTTCTGTCCGACTATTCTGCTGTGACAGAACAAAAAACTTTTTCAAAATATTTTCTAGACTACTTTCTGCTTAACTTTTCAAAGTACATTTTAACAGCTTTTCCAAAGGAATGTTTGACACTTTTCAGAAGAACATTTTAGAATACCTTTTTAAAGTATGGTAAAACACATTTTCTGCTTACAGCAGAACACTTTTTCTGTTTGCAACAGAACGCTATTTTAATACATGTGAAAATTATTTTTATGCAAGTAATGACTTTTAAGATGCATGAACATGTATATAAAGCTCCTCAAAAGATTTTACAAAAAATAGTACCCTAACTTTCCATAGAACATAACAATTTAAATCTTCAAACATATGTCTTGCACAATTGACTTGATCCTTGCACAACTTAGTGGAGAATGGCTGAAACAGAAGCAAATGAATAGAATTTATGCAAAGTTTATACAAGGTTTGATTATCATCAAAATTGAGATGTAGCCTTGAGCCAACAGTACTAAAGCCCTATCTTCCGAAACACGACCAAAATCTTCAACTGGAAGACGCTCTGAAACATCCTGATCAGCACTAACTCGGTTCACACTTTCTGTTGTCTCGCCCACATTCTCACTAGGATCAGACTCCATCTAGACATGACACAAAACAAGACGCATCTGCATTAGGCCACGACACAAAACCGACTCTCATGCAAAGACTCAACACATAACAAACAACACACCCAGAACCATCAAACCTGGGCTCTGATACCACTAACTGTAACACCCCCATCGCCGTCCCCGTTGGAAGGACGCCGACGGGCGCACTACCCGATGCTCACACATACAGATATACACATGCACAATGCGAAAGCATACATTCATACATAACATACATACGGAAATACGGGTGAATTAAAAACTTACCTTGACTTACCTTGCGGTACAGACTGAACATGCAATAACTCACGCACATGCAGGCACTAAGCAAAAGCATACACAGAAGCATACATATAACCATTCAACGGAAGCATAAGCGAAATAATAAAACAAAGGAATAACTAAACATAAAAACATACTAACTATTACATTCCCAAAAGAAAACTCAAGATCGAAACATAATTAATTACATATACAATACTACAGAATTACAAAAGCTGAAATACAGAAGCTGAACAAAATACAGAACTTCTAACTCCTACGTGGCCGACCTTGCAGAAGCGCGACTCGAACAGAACCAAACCTGCCACCTGCACGGAAAGGAAATCCGTGCTAAGCGATAAACGCTTAGTGGGGAGAACACACCAGAATATGGACGGCCATTCACAATGGTCGCCGAGGCATAACACAATCAAATGACAAATGCGGATATTCATAACAAATATGATCATGCTGGCATAGTAAAGGCATTCATTCGATAACTCACAATCAAACCATAAACTCATGTCCAGGATAGACCAAAACAGACCTAATACAATACACGTTACAAGCATCAACATGCTGAACTACATACTATATCACATGCATAAACCTACACGGGTAGCAAATATCAACATCTTACCGTGCGGAGTCACATGAGCTTTAAACATGCAATTGACATAATTAAGCACCCACGCATGAACTGACAACCAAACCATCATGTTAAGAATGCTAGCTAACCAACATACTTAGACATGCTAAACACACACACTAGTCAAAATCCAAGGTACAAAATCCAAAGCATCATATTACCGCTGCGCAACTCTCATATATAAAGAATCAAGTGAAAACACTCTAATAGCGGAGACTGAAAGCATAATCACATAACATTACATTCATATCATCAACATGCAGAAAGTACAGTTAATCATTACATAATTACCATCACAACTGCTTCGGTTCACAAGCTAATATATAACAAAACCACGCTTAAGTCATATACTTAAATACATCAATCAAATCATTTCAAAGCATTTAGAAACTTATAACAAATTACATGACAAGTACGGATAATCATATTAGATATACAAATCATGCTTACTTAATACAGACCTACCTTCTGAAGCCCTTAGTCACAGTCATATACATATAAACTGATTTCTGAAATCCTTATCATAATCAATCGGATATCACATTTTGATAGCTATTTCAAAGTAACGAGTACAATATGCAAAGGCTAAAACATAATCCATATAATCATGCTCAAATAATAAAGCCATACAATCAGTATTTCCTAATCATATTCATTCAGAAATAATCCGATATACATTACATCGATATACTCATTCAGATAATCCATTTATAGCCAAATCAGATCAGAGCAGTTCAAATAAACATTCAAAGAACACCTGCTGACTCTAGGTAGTGGATAACGAGTGTACAGACAGTACTTTCCGGGTACGAGTCGATTACAGACAGTACGTTACGGGTACGAACCGATTAAACCATTATACTTTAACTTTCACAGATATTTTCAAAAGGGACCTTAAACAAGATCCAATACAGAAAAGGGTTCGCGAGGAACCAAACGGGGACCTGATCGGGGTCCAAACAGAACTATGGGCTGCAGCTAACAGACTCTATTAGGCATGCCTAACTATCCACTAGACTGACTCTCGCAGGTCATGCATAAAACAATTCACGCTTCGAATCGCATAACGCATAAATATATATATACATCATGCATAAACTAGAGAATGATAGACATATAAATATGCTCATAAAGTTGGTCATATATCATTCAATTCTCATTGCAAAACATAATACAGTCTACACCTTTTTAACACTAAACAATGTTCTAAAGCATGACAAGAATCAGGTATAGAAACATTATCTTGCCAATGATTATCAATACAAAATCCTAATCATGCGTTAGGTGAAGATAACTAAGTTTAAATCATGCATAATCCAAAATTACATTTAACATAACACAATGAGTTCCAAGGCTAAAGCATAACAATGCATTCAGACATTAACCATATTATTCAAATAAATATAGCATAGCATAATATCAATCATATTTTAGCAATACTCATCATACTAAAGCATGTCAGGAACACATGTGGAATTATATTATGCCAATGAATAAAAACTCATGGAATGATACGAAATACTCTTAAACATGGTATGTTATTCTAGATAAGGATCCGATCAAGGATAGGCATCACATAATGCTAAACACAACTAAAATAGGCTAACCAATCAGATAAGTAAGATAAGATAGCACACAGTAGAGGAAAAAGTCATAACAGCCTTTGAAAGTCATTTTAAAATAAACCAGTCACGGGGGAACAAATCAAAACAGAAAAGGTCATACAAAGTCATACAAGAGCACATAAAGGTATGACAAGAGTAATACAGTAGTACATCAACATACAGAAGAGATAGGAAAATCATTTTTGTTAAAACTGGGCGAAATCAGAAAATGGGGCTGAAGAGGGGTTGGTCACGAGCCATGTCACGACTCGTGACTGGCCTCAAAGGAAGGTCACGAGTCGTGACCTAGTGTCACGCCTCGTGACCTACAAGAGAGTCACGGGACGTGACTCTATGTCACGCCTGGCCTTTCACAAGAGTCACGAGTCGTGACTCTATGTCACGTCTCGTGACATGCCTCTAAGGGAGTCACGAGACGTGACTCTAAGTCACGTCTCCTCACAAGAGTCACGGGACGTGACTCTATGTCACGAGACGTGACTTGCCCCTCACAAGGCAGTCACGCTTCGCGACTGAGGGTCACGCCTCACGACTTCGTCCAGCCCGCCGAGAAGTCACGCGTTGTGACTGGGAGGCAGAGTCACGAGGCGTGACTCAGTCACGCCTCGTGACTTGTCTCTCTCAAGGAAATCACGACACACTGGAAATGGAAAATTATACAGAAACGCGATTTCCCATTTCCAGGTTACCCAGAATTCAAAGAACTCGATAAAATCATTTTCAATCTGATTCAAAACACATCCAAACTCATCTTACCTTACAGTCGATCTTCCAAACATCATAAACAAGATAATTGCAATTAATTCCACAATCAAACAATCAAAATCATGCATAAACCCATTCAAGAATATAAACCCTAAAAGTTACAGTAGGTTCAAAACACAAACTCAGAACTTCCAAATCAATACTTGTCATGCATTACTAACACATCTACTCACTTAATCATGCATATACACATTCTAAAACACACCAAATTCCAGAAATTAGACCATGCAAACACATTATAAGTCTAGTGAGAAATAGGGCAGAGACATTCAACTGAGATTGAAGAACAGAGAAGTTCAAACATTGCATGCATTCAAAATGCTCCCAAACCTGGAAATGACGATCCAAAATCACGCTTCAAGATCACACCTCAATCCTTTCCTTGCCTTTACTTTGCTTCTTCTTAACATCAAACACTTGCACAAAGAAGAATCCACAGTTACTCTTCAAACCCTAACTCAACCAAAAACCATGAGAAGAAGAACAACAACAACACGCAGGAAACAGAAATTCCAACTCACCTCTTAAAGCAAAACACACTTCCAATCCAAACACAACTCCAAGCCAAAGCCAAAGAGAAAGAAAGGAAAAGCAGAGAAAGTAGAAGAGAAGAGGAAGAAGGAGCGTGAGAGGAGGGGACGAACGGGAATACAATCTGTGTTCCCTCTCTCTTCCTCTTTCCCTTCTTCTTTTTCTTCTTTCAATGCCCACCTAACAAGCCACTTGGCAACATCCAATTGGACCACAAAATCCACTCAAACTTTTCAAACCAAGGTACCATACTTGAGTCATACCCAATCATTTCCAATAACCCACTTATATCCTACTTCCATACACCACAAGCACACACTAACACTTCTCTTCTTAACACACTTAACTAATTAATTGCCATTAAGTCCTTATTATCCAAATTCTCATGCACAAATTACTGAAATATCCTTCCGATCCCGACTTCGCATGCAAATCCCGACTAGGGCCAATTTGGGGTGTGACAACTCTTCCCTCCTAAAAGAATTTCGTCCTCGAAATTCACAGCGAGACACTTACATTCACACAACCCAAGCAAACAAAACTTACTTAAACAAAAGCTTGCAATGTAACTTACCAGAAGAACCTGCGGTCTCCTTCGAATCCTTGCTAGACGTTACAAACTCTGTAGGCACTCGCGAAGATCTGAGCAAATCCTCCACTTCCTTTCTAGCTTGCCCAGCTAGACTCTCACTCATCTTTTTAGGACAACCGGCAATCTGGTGTTTCATACTGCCACACCTAAAACAAGCACCTGAGAGCTTCCGACATGGGCCTCGATGTTGCTTCTGGCAATGCTGACATACTGATGGAACCCACTTCTTACACTTGTTCCCATGTTGCTTCCGAAATTGTTGACACATCAAAGGTTCTCGAACCCTTTTCCCTGCTGGCACTTCACTAACCGATCCTTTTCTCTTCTGAGGTGCATACTGAACAAATTCTTGAGAAGCACAAGGAGCAGTCAGCCTATCCAAAATCCGAATCAATCCTTGTACTAAAGCCCTATCTTCCGAAACACGACCAAAATCTTCAACTGGAAGACGCTCTGAAACATCCTGATCAGCACTAACTCGATTCACACTTTCTGTTGTCTCGCCCACATTCTCACTAGGATCAGACTCCATCTAGACATGACACAAAACAAGACGCATCTGCATTAGGCCACGACACAAAACCGACTCTCATGCAAAGACTCAACACATAACAAACAACACACCCAGAACCATCAAACCTGGGCTCTGATACCACTAACTGTAACACCCCCATCGCCGTCCCCGTTGGAAGGACGCCGACGGGCGCACTACCCGACGCTCACACATACAGATATACACATGCACAATGCGAAAGCATACATTCATACATAACATACATACGGAAATACGGGTGAATTAAAAACTTACCTTGACTTACCTTGCGGTACAGACTGAACATGCAATAACTCACGCACATGCAGGCACTAAGCAAAAGCATACACAGAAGCATACATATAACCATTCAACGGAAGCATAAGCGAAATAATAAAACAAAGGAATAACTAAACATAAAAACATACTAACTATTACATTCCCAAAAGAAAACTCAAGATCGAAACATAATTAATTACATATACAATACTACAGAATTACAAAAGCTGAAATACAGAAGCTGAACAAAATACAGAACTTCTAACTCTTACGTGGCCGACTTTGCAGAAGCGCGACTCGAACAGAACCAAACCTGCCACCTGCATGGAAAGGAAATCCGTGCTAAGCGATAAACGCTTAGTGGGGAGAACACGTCGCCGAGGCATAACACAATCAAATGACAAATGCGGATATTCATAACAAATATGATCATGCTGGCATAGTAAAGGCATTCATTCGATAACTCACAATCAAACCATAAACTCATGTCCAGGATAGACCAAAACAGACCTAATACAATACATGTTACAAGCATCAATATGCTGAACTACATACTATATCACATGCATAAACCTACACGGGTAGCAAATATCAACATCTTACCGTGCGGAGTCACATGAGCTTTAAACATGCAATTGACATAATTAAGCACCCACGCATGAACTGACAACCAAACCATCATGTTAAGAATGCTAGCTAACCAACATACTTAGACATGCTAAACACACACACTAGTCAAAATCCAAGGTACAAAATCCAAAGCATCATATTACCGCTGCGCAACTCTCATATATAAAGAATCAAGTGAAAACACTCTAATAGCGGAGACTGAAAGCATAATCACATAACATTACATTCATATCATCAACATGCAGAAAGTACAGTTAATCATTACATAATTACCATCACAACTGCTTCGGTTCACAAGCTAATATATAACAAAACCACGCTTAAGTCATATACTTAAATACATCAATCAAATCATTTCAAAGCATTTAGAAACTTATAACAAATTACATGACAAGTACGGATAATCATATTAGATATACAAATCATGCTTACTTAATACAGACCTACCTTCTGAAGCCCTTAGTCACAGTCATATACATATAAACTGATTTCTGAAATCCTTATCATAATCAATCGGATATCACATTTTGATAGCTATTTCAAAGTAACGAGTACAATATGCAAAGGCTAAAACATAATCCATATAATCATGCTCAAATAATAAAGCCATACAATCAGTATTTCCTAATCATATTCATTCAGAAATAATCCGATATACATTACATCGATATACTCATTCAGATAATCCATTTATAGCCAAATCAGATCAGAGCAGTTCAAATAAACATTCAAAGAACACCTGCTGACTCTAGGTAGTGGATAACGAGTGTACAGACAGTACTTTCCGGGTACGAGCCGATTACAGACAGTACGTTACGGGTACGAACTGATTAAACCATTATACTTTAACTTTCACATATATTTTCAAAAGGGACCTTAAACAAGATCCAATACAGAAAAGGGTTCGCAAGGAACCAAACGGGGACCTGATCGGGGTCCAAACAGAACTATGGGCTGCAGCTAACAGACTCTATTAGGCATGCCTAACTATCCACTAGACTGACTCTCGCAGGTCATGCATAAAACAATTCACGCTTCGAATCACATAACGCATAAATATATATATACATCATGCATAAACTAGAGAATGATAGACATATAAATATGCTCATAAAGTTGGTCATATATCATTCAATTCTCATTGCAAAACATAATACAGTCTACACCTTTTTAACATTAAACAATGTTCTAAAGCATGACAAGAATCAGGTATAGAAACATTATCTTGCCAATGATTATCAATACAAAATCCTAATCATGCGTTAGGTGAAGATAACTAAGTTTAAATCATGCATAATCCAAAATTACATTTAACATAACACAATGAGTTCCAAGGCTAAAGCATAACAATGCATTCAGACATTAACCATATTATTCAAATAAATATAGCATAGCATAATATCAATCATATTTTAGCAATACTCATCATACTAAAGCATATCAGGAACACATGTGGAATCATATTATGCCAATGAATAAAAACTCATGGAATGATACGAAATACTCTTAAACATGGTATGTTATTCTAGATAAGGATCCGACCAAGGACAGGCATCACATAATGCTAAACACAACTAAAATAGGCTAACCAATCAGATAAGTAAGATAAGATAGCACACAGTAGAGGAAAAAGTCATAACAGCCTTTGAAAGTCATTTTAAAATAAACCAGTCACGGGGGAACAAATCAAAACAGAAAAGGTCATACAAAGTCATACAAGAGCACATAAAGGTATGACAAGAGTAATACAGTAGTACATCAACATACAGAAGAGATAGGAAAATCATTTTGGTTAAAACTGGGCGAAATCAGAAAATGGGGCTGAAGAGGGGTTGGTCACGAGCCATGTCACGACTCGTGACTGGCCTCAAAGGAAGGTCACGAGTCGTGACCTAGTGTCATGCCTCGTGACCTACAAGAGAGTCACGGGACGTGACTCTATGTCACGCCTGGCCTTTCACAAGAGTCACGAGTTGTGACTCTATGTCACGTCTCGTGACATGCCTCTAAGGGAGTCACGAGACGTGACTCTAAGTCACGTCTCCTCACAAGAGTCACGGGACGTGACTCTATGTCACGAGACATGACTTGCCCCTCACAAGGCAGTCACGCTTCGCGACTGAGGGTCACGCCTCACGACTTCGTCCAGCCCGCCGAGAAGTCACGCGTTGTGACTAGGAGGCAGAGTCACGTGGCGTGACTGAGAGTCACGCCTCGTGACTTGTCTCTCTCAAGGAAATCACGACACACTGGAAATGGAAAATTATACAGAAATGCGATTTCCCATTTCCAGGTTACCCAGAATTCAAAGAACTCGATAAAATCATTTTCAATCTAATTCAAAACACATCCAAACTCATCTTACCTTACAGTCGATCTTCCAAACATCATAAACAAGATAATTGCAATTAATTCCACAATCAAACAATCAAAATCATGCATAAACCCATTCAAGAATATAAACCCTAAAAGTTACAGTAGGTTCAAAACACAAACTCAGAACTTCCAAATCAATACTTGTCATGCATTACTAACACATCTACTCACTTAATCATGCATATACACATTCTAAAACACACCAAATTCCAGAAATTAGACCATGCAAACACATTATAAGTCTAGTGAGAAATAGGGCAGAGACATTCAACTGAGATTGAAGAACAGAGAAGTTCAAACATTGCATGCATTCAAAATGCTCCCAAACCTGGAAATGACGATCCAAAATCACGCTTCAAGATCACACCTCAATCCTTTCCTTGCCTTTACTTTGCTTCTTCTTAACATCAAACACTTGCACAAAGAAGAATCCACAGTTACTCTTCAAACCCTAACTCAACCAAAACCATGAGAAGAAGAACAACAACAACACGCAGGAAACAGAAATTCCAACTCACCTCTTAAAGCAAAACACACTTCCAATCCAAACACAACTCCAAGCCAAAGCCAAAGAGAAAGAAAGGAAAAGCAGAGAAAGTAGAAGAGAAGAGGAAGAAGGAGCGTGAGAGGAGGGGACGAACGGGAATACAATCTGTGTTCCCTCTCTCTTCCTCTTTCCTTTCTTCTTTTTCTTCTTTCAATGCCCACCTAACAAGCCACTTGGCAACATCCAATTGGACCACAAAATCCACTCAAACTTTTCAAACCAAGGTACCATACTTGAGTCATACCCAATCATTTCCAATAACCCACTTATATCCTACTTCCATACACCACAAGCACACACTAACACTTCTCTTCTTAACACACTTAACTAATTAATTGCCATTAAGTCCTTATTATCCAAATTCTCATGCACAAATTACTGAAATATCCTTCCGATCCCAACTTCGCATGCAAATCCCGACTAGGGCCAATTTGGGGTGTGACAGCTCTTCCACCACTAGAGCCTCAGGCAGAGCCATCGCAGCCTAGTTCACTGCAACCTTCTCAGCCAGCACAACAGGACATCATTTTAGCGTGACTACTGTCCTCGCCGCTATGGAGCGACAGATGAAGGAGAGGTATAGGGTGCTGGGTGAGTGCCTGGATCACCAAGAAAGGCTGATAGAGGAGTCAAGAGAGGCACTAAGCACTTCCCAAGTGCAGGCAGCTCAGAGGATTGATGAGGCTGTATAGATGGTTAATGAGTCAGTCACTTCTCTCCGGTTCAGGGTGGAGGTGTTGGAGGCTTTTATACCGACTCTATCTGGGTCCATTAGGGAGCTGAGAGAGCAGATGGAGACCAGGCTAACTTGGATCAGAGACGCCTCTAAGCGCCAGAGCTTGGAGCAAACTCAAGTTTTCGGAGAGTTAGCTAAGGTGATCAGCGAGTTCTTAGGGTTCTTTAGGACATGTGCTCAACCCTTCCTAGATGGGTACGCTCGAGTCCAGTTTCAGCAGGCCCGCCAAGTAGAGCCTTCGGCAGCACCACCATCTCCACCAATCATTGTTATCCCTCCACAGCCAGCCACCAGGGCCGGACCATCGACATTTAAGGGCCAGCCCTCCTCCTCCAGAGCAAGACCGCCAGCATTCAACCCTCCTCTTCTAGAGTCGGACCATCTACCTCTCGGGCCGGACCGTCCTCATCTAATGCTCAGCCGATTCATCTATCCGATAGTGAGGAGGATCCAGAGGAGCCTTCAAATTACTCCCCTCTATAGTGCATATTTAGGGAGATTTTATATATGTATTTATTGGTGTACAAACTTTGCATATTACTTAGTGAAATTTACATTTTGTTAAAATTTTATTTTATTTTTGTGATATGTATATTCTTGTTAAAATTTAATTTTATGCTTCAAAACATTTGATGCATCAAATAATAAAATAAAAAAAATAAGGAAAATAAAGAACAGGAAAGATAAACGATCAATGACAATAAGAGAAAATAAAAGACGTAGAATTAATGCTTTTAAAAGATCCAGTTAATACAATAAATTGACAAGATCTTTTCAAATTACAGGAAATGCATTTCGACAGCT
Source organism: Excoecaria cochinchinensis (assembly GCA_947683425.1). Classification (NCBI taxonomy): domain Eukaryota; kingdom Viridiplantae; phylum Streptophyta; class Magnoliopsida; order Malpighiales; family Euphorbiaceae; genus Excoecaria; species Excoecaria cochinchinensis. The sequence continues at coordinate 99,481 of CANTUQ010000232.1, forward strand.
TATAGCTCATGACACAAAAGTCGAGTTCATCATCAAAGGAGAGTCTTATGCAAAATGAGTTGTAAGTAGAATATGCTTACAGCTCACGACACGAAAGTCGAATTCATCATCAGAGGAGAGTCTTCTGCAAAATGAGTTGTAAGTAGAATATGCTTACAGCTCATGACACAAAAGTCGAGTTCATCATCAAAGGAGATTATTCTACAAAATGAGTTGTAAGTAGAATATGCTTACAGCTCACGACATAAAAGTCGAATTCATCATCAGAGGAGAGTCTTCTGCAAAATGAGTCATAAGTGGAATATGCTTATAGCTCAATGATGACAGTCATATGCCATGCCATGCAAATCCGATGGTCGTTAGCAGTATGTCAATTGAGTTGTGGTGGAATATGCTTATAGCTTAATGACGACAGTCATATGCCATGCAAACCCGATGGTAGTTAGCAGTATATCAAGTGAGTTATGGTAGAATATACTTACAGCTCAACGATGACAGTCACATGCCATGCAAACCCAATGGTGGTTAGCAAAAATATGCCATGTAGGCCCGTTGTTGGTCAGCAAAATAGCTACAGTATATCAAATGAGTTGTAGTAGAATATGCTCACAACTCAATGGCAACAATCACATGCCTTACAGACCCGATAGAGGTTAGCAAGAGTATGCCATGCAGACCCGATGGTGGTTACCAAAACAACTGCAGTATATTAATGAGTTGCAATGGAATATGCTTGCAACTCAACGGCAACAGTCATATGCCTGGAAGGATTAGCCGAAGTCTTCAGAGCGAAGTCTTCAAAATCACTTAGTGTCAATAATCAGAAGCCACCATCCACGATCTTCGATATAGAAAAAGGTAAGGACTGCCTCAGGTGCGCGTTCCTTTCCTTCTTCTCTAAATTTTGGCTTATCTAAACACTAGTGCACTAGTTTCTCCAAAATTGGGTGCAACTGTAGTCAGGTCCTTAGGCAGTCCATATCAGAGTTACCCGATGAAGATACCGGTACTTGTTCCACAGAACAAGGAGTGAAGTCGTAGGCTATTGCCCTTAAAATTCACAAATTTTAGGGATATTAGTGACCAAAAATCCTTAAAATTTCTCTTTTGCTTCGGAAAAGGCCTTTTTTGTTTAAGGTTTTGCTTTTTTCGACGACCAATGCCCATCAGTCGGTGAGCGATGCCCGTCGCTCGTGCTTGAAGGGTGCTTGTCCCTCGCGTGAGCGACGCCCGTCGCTCGCGCTTGAGGGGTGCCTGTCCCTTACGCGAGTGGCCCCCGTCGCTCTTGCTTGAGGATTAATTATCCCTCACACAAGCGGCGCCCATCGCTCGTGCCTGTCCCTCACAAGGGTGCCAGCCGTTCAAAAGTCAAGGGTACCCCCATGACTGACATCCGTCACTCGGGCGGTCTGGCCTTCCATGGGCCTCCTTCCTTCCCCTTTTTTTTATTATTCTCATTTCCTTCTTAATTCTTTGATTTCCATGCATTTTAAGCAGGTCATTTCCACTTTTCTTATTATTGCAACTATTTATTTTGATTCTGATACTTCCTTTTGTTATTATTTTATTTTATTATGTTACTAACATGTTATTTGCGTTTTTGTGAGTTTCTTTATTTTGTTGAATTTTGGATGCCGAAAAAGGGAACTAGTTAGAATGATGTGGGGATGACAATTCGGTTCATTTCTTCTACCCTATTTATCTTATTAGTTTATTCTATTTAATTTTTGTTCATTATAAATGTTGTTCTCACATCGCTAATATAAATGAGACAAAGAATTTCTATGAATGAATAAGGTTTCCCTTGATAAAATAAGACCAATGTCTTTATTTTCCCATCCAAAAAAATTGTCATATTAATGTTATTCTTTTTAAGTTGCATGCCAGGACTAATGTCTTCAACCCTAATAAATATCCTGCTTTATGTATGATTTACCTGTCTTTTTATTGGGGGTTGTATTTTGCCCCTAGTTTTATTATAAATTATTATGCCTTTATCTATTTTATTCTGAATTTACTTTATTTAAAGCTTTCATTATATGGTTGATATGATCTTTAATATATGCATTAAAATGTATGAGAAAAGGAATAGAATTTTATCTTATAAAACTCAATTGTAACTTTTAACCAAGGTATGAATAAGAGGGAAGTACCGAAATCTCTCTGGTCTTAGGCTTCATGAGATTAGATGAACCTTTCCAATGTTCTATTGGGAACGAAATTCCAAAATATCTCATGTTGCCCAAAATACACTTATACGTATCGTCTTAGGCTTCATGAGATTAGATGAACCATTTCCAATGTTTTATTGGAATGGGAATTCCAAAATCTCTCGTGTTGCCCAAAATAGACTAATATGCACCGTCTTAGGTTTTATGGGATTAGATGAACCATTTTCAATGTTCTATTGGAATGAGAATTCCAAAATATCTCTCATTGCCCAAAATAGATTCAGACGCTTTGTTTTAGGCTCAGTGAGGCTAGATGAACTTTTCCAATGTTTGATTGGGTGGTAATTCAAAACACCTCTTGTTTCCTAAAATAGATGCCCTTGTAATCTCTTAAAAGTTCCATGAACCTCTCTCGAATTCCCTAAAAGCGAGTTTTTAAGGCCTCCGAGTTTCGGTACGCGTCACAACAGGGTTATGTTTTTCTTAGTAATTTAATTGAGCTCCCTTTTTGTGAGTTTGATGTCATTATAGGGATGGATTGGTTATCCACCCACCAAGCAACTGTCGATTATAGATGAAAGATACTGACCCTTGAAACTTCAGATGATAAGTAGATTACAGTTGTAGGTAAAAGAACGGATTTTCTCTCTGATGTGATATCTGCTACAGCTATAAAAAGGCTTTTAAGAAAAGGATGTGTTGCTTATCTGTGTTATGCAATAGAAGCAAAAAGGGAAGCTCCTCAAGTGACAGATGTGCCTACAGTGTGCAAATTTCTCGACATCTTTCCTAAAGAATTATCGGGGTTGCCACCTAATGGGGAGGTTGAATTTACCATTGATATTGCACCAGGCATGGCGCTAATTTCCATTGCACCTTACAATATGGCCCCAATAAAGCTTAAAGAATTGAAGATTCAGCTTCAGGAATTAGTTGAGAAGGGGTTTATCAGACCGAGCGTGTCACCGTGGAGAGCACCCGTTCTGTTTGTAAAAAAGAAAGATGGGTCACTTTAGTTGTGCATTGATTACAGACAGTTGAATAAAGTTACGATCAAGAATAAGTATCCACTTCTACGGATTGAAGATTTATTTGATCAACTGAAAGGCGTCGGTGTGTTCTCAAAAATTGATGTGAGGTCAGGTTATCATCAACTAAATGTGGAAGAAGAAGATGTGCCTAAGATTGCTTTTCTCACTAGATATGGCCATTATGAGTTCCTAGTTTTGCCTTTTGAACTCACTAATGCACCCACAGCTTTTATGGATCAAATGAACAGGATCTTCCACCCTTATTTGGACCGGTTTGTTGTGGTATTCATTGATGATATTCTGGAGTAGTCAAAGACTCCAAAAGACCATAACAAGTATCTCCAGATAATTCTTCAGAAACTAAGAGAAAAGCAGTTATATGCTAAATTTAGTAAATGTGATTTCTGGATGAATGAAGTATCTTTCGTGGGTCATCTAATATTAGCAGAAGGTATCAAGGTTGATCCAAAGAAGATTGAGATGATTTTGTAGTGGAGGACACCTACGAATGTCACTGAAGTTAGAAGCTTCTTAGGTTTAGCAGGGTATTACAAAAGGTTCGTAAAAGGTTTTTCCACCATTGTAGTGCCATTAACTTGACTGTTATAGAAGCAAGTTAAGTTTGAGTGGATAGAAAAGTGTCAAGAAAGTTTCGAGAAGCTTAAAACTATGTTGACTAAAGGTCCTGTATTAACGCATCCTGAGCTTGATAAAGATTTTGTGATCTACAGTGATGCATCCAGGAATGGTCTAGGCTATGTACTGATGCAGGAAGGTAAGGTCATTGCTTATGCCTCCCGACAACTCAAGAATCATGAAACCAATTATCCTACACATGATCTTGAGTTGGCCGCCATCATATTTGCACTTAAGATCTGGAGACATTATCTATATGGTGAAAAGTGTTATATATATACTGATCACAAAAGTCTGAAGTACTTGCTCACTTAAAAGGACTTTAATTTGAGGCAAAGGCACTGGCTTGAGCTTATAAAAGATTATGATTGTTTCATTAACTACCACCCAAGAAAGGCGAATGTAGTTGCTGATGCACTTAGTAGAAAATTTATGGCAGGTAATTTTTGTTTTCTATAAAAAAATATTCTTTACTGTATATTATAAATATAAGGGACTAATGATACTATATGCAACCCCTCGGACTATGAATATTAGATTGGGTATGGCATAAGATGGGCCAATTATAGCAGAAATGCAAGTGAAACCAGATTTTCTGCAATTGGTTAAAGCAGCACAAAAGCTAGATGATCGTCTAACTGCTATAGTGAACCGTGTGAAGGATGGTAATGTTGATGATTATTCTTTGGGCATTGATGGTAGCCTTTATTACAAGAAGAGATTATGCATACCCGATCAACCCGAATTGAAAAAGAATGTCTTAACATAAGCTCATCGTAGCAGTTATGCCATGCACCCGGGCGGTAATAAAATATATCAGGTTTTGAAAGTATTATACTGGTGGCCTGGTATGAAGCGTGATATGATAGAGTTTATGGGTAGATGTCTGGTTTGTCAACAAGAAAAGGCAGAACATAAAATTCCCTCGGGTTTACTTCAACATATTTCAATACCAGAATGGAAGTGGGATCGGATAACTATGGACTTTGTGACAGGATTGCCACTTAATAGAAGGAAGCATGATGCTATCTGGGTGATTGTTGATAAACTCACTAAATTAGATCACTTCTTACCTGTGAGGATGGATTATCCTTTGCCTAAACTAGCAGAGATCTACATAAATGAGATAGTGACACTGCATGGAGTGCATTCCTCCATTATTTCTGACAAAGACACTCGATTTACTTCATAGGTCTGGAAGAAATTACAAGAAGCTTCGGGAATGAAGCTTCACTTTAGCACAACATTTCATCCACAGATGGATGGACAATCAGAACGTGTGATACAGATTCTGGAGGACATGTTAAGATGTTGCATCCTCAAATTTGAAAGCAGTTGGGAGAAGTATTTACCATCAACAGAATTTGCATACAATAACAATTCCCAGTCTAGTATTAAAATGGCACCTTATGAAGCTTTATATGTGAGAAAATGTAGAACACCCCTATGTTAGATAGAGTTAAGTGAGAAAATATTGGTGGGATCAAATTTAATCTCAAAAACTAAAGATAAAGTACAGGTGATTAAGAACCGATTGAAGGAAGCCATGGATCGTCAGAAATCATATACGGATCTAAAAAGAAAGGCAAATTGAGCCCAAGATTTATAAGCCCATATGAGATTCTGCAACGGGTTGGACCTGTAACCTATTGACTAAAGTTACCTCCAGAGTTAAAGAAGATTCATACGTGTTTCATGTGTCCATGCTGAAAAGGTACCGATCTGACCCAAGTCATGTGATCAAGCCTAAAGAGATTCAGATCTAGTTAGACTTAACTTATGAGGAGATCTCTGAGAAGATATTAGCCAGACAAATTAGACAGCTCAGACACAAGCAATTCCACCGGTGAAAGTCATCTGGAATCATCACAATGTGGAAGAAGCTACGTCGGAGCCTGAAATAACAATGAGACAGTAATATCCACAGTTTTTTGAATCAGGTAAAATTTTCAGGACAAAATTTTTTATTGGTAGGGGAGAATTGTAATGGCCCAATTACCGGTGTAGCCGTGAATAGCATTTTCCATAGTTGGTAAGTTGACCCGGTGTGGAAAATACACCAGGGGGAAAAATATTTTATTTGATCATCGGAAAATATTAGTCACGGTGAGTTCGAGGGTGAAATTTGAACTGAATATGAGGTTAAATAGGTTATTAAAAGTCAAAAATAAGAAAAAGCATTGGCTTGGTTCAAATAGTGACTTGATCGGGCTATTAAAAATAGTAAATGACCTCTAAAAATCACCAAAAAATTCCAGATTTGCTCTAGATAATATTTAAGAATTTTTTACAGTAAAAAGGTAATTTTACGGTAACACAAAAAATTGGTTAATCGTATCGATTTAAGTGAATCGGACCGACAACGGACTCCGATTGAGCTAAAATTTTTCATGGAGGCTAAATTATATATTTTAAGAATTATGGAATTGATTTTGAGTTAAATTGAGCTTGGGAGGGAGAAAAATAATTTAAAGTGCATAAATGGGCCTAAAATCAAAATTGGGCTTGAAGTGGGTTGGACCAACTTGGTTGGACCAGCCCAGCCCATTTAAACCAACTATATAAAGCCTTAAGAAACCAAATTTCTCTAGATTTCTCCAAAAAATTTTGGTCCTTCTCCTTCTCCTTCAAGCTTGGCCGAATCTCCCTTTCTCTCTCCCTTACAATTTTTTTAATTCTTAGCTCAAATTTCACCTAAAATCTAACTATCTTAAGTAAATCCTAGCCTTTTTACCACATGGTGATAATATTCAAGCTCAATTTGGAGTATTTTGGTGGAAGAATCAAAGGATTCAAATTAAGGTTCGATTTTGGGAAAAGTAAAATTGAGGTTTTTAATTTAAATTAAAGGCATAGGTTGATAGATTTAAGCATGTAGAATTCATTTATCGTGTGAGAATTGATTATTAAAGCATGATTTTGACAAAATCTCTATGTGTAATTTTTGCCCCCATTAAGTGAAGAGCAAGGTGAAGGGTGCTCTCAAGCTAAAGGCAAGAAAAAGGCCAATTAAGAAGTGTAAAGCAAGATTTTGAGGTTTGTGGATACTAAATCCCATTATTTCCATATGTTTTGTGTGAATATTAGGTTATGTGACAAAGTGACTATGTTTTATGCATGAATAATTGAATATAATCACATACCGGTGTTTAAGGATGTTAAAAATGAAGTTTTGAATGGTTAAAAGTGGAAGAAAATGAATTAGCAATGATGAACTTAGGGTGGCCGAATAGTATACCTAAGTTTTTCTTAGTGAATCTGCATGCTTTATGTCAGTTATGCATGGAACAATGAAAATGGCCTTAAAATTTTATGACATGAGTGATTAATGGCATAAAACAAATTATGTATGAAAATTTAGTGTGGTGGCCGAATGTATACATAAGTATACTTAAGGGATATTTTGAGTAAAAATGCAATTAAGTGCATATTATTGAATATTGGTATGATATGAAGTTAAATTTGATGAAATACAGAAATTTAATAATTTAAGATGAAATGTTGTTACCTTGGCCAAATGGTAATGAAAAAAATAATAATGATGATGGAATGTTGTAATAATGATGAATTGACAAATTATTAAGGTATAAATGGTAGAATGGGAATGCATAATTTAAGTTAAAGTATGTATTTGTGTTACTAACATTAATACTGATATTGTGGAATAAAATGCATGTTAGCATTACATTATGTAAAGCATAAGAATTATGAATCTATATATATATATATATATATATATATATATATATATATATATATATATATTACTTGTGACGCTCGTCGAACCCCTAGGGCCCCGAAAGCCTGCTTTTAGGACGTTCGGGAGAGGTTTATGGAACTTGTAAGAGATTTACAAGGGTATCTATTTTGGGCAACAAGGAGGTATTTTTGAGTCGCCACCCAATAGAACATTAGGAAAGGTCGTCTAGCCTCACTGAGCCTAAGACAGCGCATGTGTGTCTATTTTGGGCAATCAAATATATTTTGGACACCTCCTTCCAATAGAACATTGGGAGAATCGTCTAATCTCGTAAAGCCTAAGATAATACATATACGTCTATTTTGGGCAAGTTAGAGATATTCTGGACACCTCTTTCCAATAAAACACTAAAAAGATCATCTAATCTCATAGAGCCTAAGACCATGCAAATTGGGCCTATTTTGGGCAACAAGAGATATTTTGGAGACCCCACCCCAATAGGACATTGAGATGGTCCTCTAATCTCATTGAGCCTATGACCAGAGAAGGTTCGGGACTTCCCATTTATTCATGCCTTGATTAAGTTATAATTGAGTTTTAAATTTAACATTTCATTCCTTTTCTTATACAATTTAATGCATTAATTAAAGCGCAGATCATTTACATAATAAAAGCGATAAACGAAAGCGGTAAAGAAGCAAGATTAAAATAGAATAAACGAAAATCCAATAAATTACAACAAAACTAGGGGCGGAATACAACCTCCATTGTAAATAGCATGTGAATTATACATCAAGCGGGATATTCGTGAAGGATGAGGACATTGGTCCTCGCATGCATACTTACAAAAACAATTTTGAAGCGTCAATTTTATTTGAAAAAAATTAGGACATTGGTCCCATTTTATTAGTAAAAGTTCCAACTTAATTAATACAAATATTTGGCCATTTTTCATGTTAGCGGAGTAAAATAATATTTACATTAAATGGAAATTGAAATAAAGAGGAGTAGGGTAAAAGAATGGACCCGAATAAAGCTATCGGATCATCGTGGTGTCCTCCATTTTTAATAACCCCAAGGCCAATAAAGAAACAATAAAACTCACAAAAATAAAAGTCATTTTAGTGTGACAGTTAAAATAAAATAAATATAAAAAGTAAATAAAGGAAAAGAATATGTGAAAAATTATCATGAAAAAATAGGAAAGAAAAGAATAAGTGATAAAAGAAACAAAATGAAGAAAATAGAGGAGGAAGGCCCAAGGATGGCCCATATCGCGCGAGCGATGAACGTCCTTAGGCCGACCGACGGGTGGAGGAGAAAATCCTCAACGGCCCGTCGCTCGGCTAAGTGACGGGCGTCGGTGGAGGCTCTGCCCGTCGGTCGCCCCGGACCCAAAAAAATAAAGAAAATCAAATGAAAAACTATTTTATTTTGAATAAAATGGAATCTTATATGTAAAATCAATATGAGAGGATTAAATGCAAGGGAGGTTGATCCATAATGTTTACCCTCAGAATAATACCTTCGGATGAATGTCGCATGATTTTTGTCCCTTGAATTCTACAAGGATTGCTCCATGATATGTAATTTCAGGAGATTGTTTACTGTAAAATCGTACTTTTTGAAAACAAATCAAGAAAAGAAAATTATATTTTTCCTTCTTGATGTTTTGGTAGCAATTATGAATGCTAAAAATGACTGGATCGGATAGAAATGAATTAATCTCGTTCCCTCAGATTCGCCTTAATTCCAAGAAAATATTTGATGAAAAATTTGAGGAAAAAATAAATAACTTTTTATGAGAAAACTTTTTGTTTCCTAAAAATTGCTAGCCTTGAATAATGAGCCTTAATCCCCTATTTATAGGTTAAGGAAAATAATTCAAGTAAATTCAAATTTAGAATTTAAATTTGAAAAAGATTTCTAAAATCAGAATCAAATCCGAATGATTTACAGAATATTCTTAAAATCAAATCCAGGATTTGAAAATATTTGAAAAGATTTGGAAGATATAGGAGATCTCGGAAATATATTTGAAAATATTTGGAAAATATTGGAAAATCTTTTGAAATATATTTGAAAATATATGAAAATCTAAAAAATCCCGTCCAATCTTGCATCAGATCAACGACCGATGGCCGTCAGTGGAGGACCGACGGGCATCGATCATGGGGGCACTCTCGGTCTTTTGAGCGGCAGACCACTACATGAGAGGTAGGTACCTAGGGATAGCCGTCATTTGCGAGAGGTAGGCGTCTCTCGTATGAGCGATGGGCTTCTCTCAACGTAAAAGATGGTCTATCTCATGCGAGCGACAACCGTCGCTCGCCGTAAGAGACGGGTTGTCACACCGTTGCTCGCAGCAAGAGATGGGCCATTTACGCGAGCGATGGGCATCGCTTCTGAGAGAGACGGGCCCGTCCCGTGCGAGCGACAGGCGTTGCTCACGCAAGGGAGGTCGTCCTTCGAAATGAGCGACGGGCGTCTCTCCTAACGATGGGAATCCCATCAGTGACCTAAAACCAAGATTTTCCCATGGCAAACTCCTCCTAACGCACAAAAATCTCCCATTAACAAAAAAATCTTCAATCCTTGTAAATTCGATGAGTGAAAGCTCACAACTTTCATCCGTTTCCCCGAAAATGGGCACCGATGTCTTTATCGGGTAACTCTGATCTGGACTGCCTCAAGACCCAGTGTCTACAATATTGTTATTGCCCTTAGTTAATCTGGTATAGAAATCTAACTCAGGATATAGTTGGCTAGCCATAGGGACTTTATACCATGGTCTGAGTCATAACAACACTCCATTAGGTAGCGCTAATGACGACCTGCCCTTACTAAGTACTGATTACTGTCTGTTACTAATTACTGAATTGAACTATATTTATTATTTACTGTAGTGGGCTTGTGTGGTCTATATCCCATATATCCGGTCCATAGATTTCTACTGGTCATACTAAGGGCATATTGATAAAAAAAAAAGAAATAAATGTAGTAAAAATGAACTAAAATGGAAAAATTTAAAAGTTATAGGGGTAAAACAGTAATTTTGCAAAATATTGAGAAAAGTGAGTGAAAATGGTAATTTAAGGAAAAATAAAGGTTAGTCAAGTAAATTGGAAAATTAATTAAGGATTAAATGTGAAATTTTGCATATAAGGAAGTATAGGGACTAAACGGTAATCTTATAATTAAATATCAAGATAATAATGTAAACATGCAACTAGATGGCATTTTTGTAAATAAAATGAATGTTAATGGAAAAATAGTAATTTATTGAAATAAAAAGGACTAAACTGAAATTAAGTCATTTTATGGACTAAAAATGAAATTTGCTCTTCATCAAGGATATATAGTGTGAATGTATGAAGAATAAGGAACTGAAAGGAAAATAAAAGAGAATTGATAAATAAATGATATAAAGTGTTAATATTAAGTAAATTATAGATTAAAAAGAGAGTTTAGTTAATTTATTATTGTGTTTTGTATAAAGGGGTAGCATATGCATGTGTGCGTGCATTACGAATAGATGGAAATTTTGGGATTGGTATCCACCACTGAGCACATTAATGCTCAGCATGTAGTTTGTTTGACTGCATGTAGCTACGAAGGGTTAGTGCATGAGCAGCATACTCAAGAGACCTTTTTGGGAAGCAAATTGAAGGTAGTTTATATTTTGTTTTTGTTAATGGCATGTATATGTATAAAGACTTATGTTTTGAAATTGTTGTAATTATATTATGGATGACTGGTAATTTAACCATTTGATAATTATAATTAGGTCTTAATGAATGGTATGGAATTGTGGTGATGATATGTTGAAATTGTGAATGTTGTGCTTGCGATTGGGGCTATGGAAATTGTTTGCATTGCAAGTTTGGGTAATTAGAATTATAAGCCGTTATACTGCCAAACTTTTGAATAAATGAATAGCAACCTTCGACAATTATAGTTTAATCAACAAATGGGAAGTTAAAGTGAAATGTTGTATGGTTGTTAGGAAGAAATCCTATGTAAAAAAAAAAATTTACCCGTAATGACATTGAAAGGATAAAAGTTAGTATTCTACAGCCATGGTAATCGCATAGTATCCAGACAAATCACAGTGTACGTATGGCATAAGAGTGTTACACTAATAGTTGTGTAGAGACACAATTGGTATAGAGATACCTACCTTTCAAGAGTATGAAATTTGATTGGTTGATCAAAGTCAAGGTCAAATTTCATATTAAGAATTGGATATTGGCCCACTAAGAAAACCAATGGGCTTTCTCGGACATATAGTGAGGGCTATTGATTAGTAATAAAATACTAAAAGTTAAATGGTTTAATTAACGACCTAATTAATGCATGCATATACATGATCATACTCTAATATAGTTTATTTCTTAACATTTAGGACTTCATCATGAGCACTTCTCACATAAATCTACATTCAATTTTGGATAACAAGTTGGTTGGCAGCAATTATTCGGATTGGATTAGGCAGGTGAGAATTGTTTTCAAGGCCAAAAAGATGTATTATGTCTTGGATCAAGATCCACCATGACTTCCATTTGATAAAGCCACTTATGAGATCAAAAGCATTTATCATAAATACATGGAGGATAGTGAAGCAACAACATGTATAATGCTTGGTCCTATGTCCTTAGAGCTTCAGAAGCAACATGAAGAGATGGATGCTAGAACCATCATTTTACACTTAGATGAGCTTTATGCTTCTCAGGCTAGAAGCAAGCAACATGAGATTGCTAAAGCCCATTTTAGTTGTAAAGTGGTGGAGGGCACTTCAGCTGCTACACACGCATTGAAGATGTATGGCTACATAGAGCACTTGGGAAGGCTTGACTATATTATGGATAATGATCTATACATAAACCTAATCTTACACTCGTTGACTCTAAGTTTTGCACCATTTGTGCTTACCTTTAACATGAATAAGATTCAAGTTTCTGTAACCCGAGCTTATTAATATGCTCAAGACAACTGATAGATCACTTAAGAAGGATCTAAAGTCAGTCATGGTTGTTTCTTATGCTAATAAAGGCTAGAAGCAGAAGAAGAAGGCAACCAAGGCACAGCCCAAGCATGGTGGTATATTAAAGAAAAGGGCTACCAAGAAGGAGAAGAATCCTAAAGGGACTTGCTTCCATTGTGGAAAGGATGGCCACTAGAAGAGAAACTGCAAGGTCTACTTAGATTCTCTCAAGGAGAAGAAGTAAGCTGAGGCTTTAACTCCAAGTATTCATATCATTGCAATAAATACTTATTTTATTACTTCTAAGAAATCTTGGGTATTAGATACGGGATGTGGATCTCACTTATTTAATGATCTGTAGGGTCTTAGAAGTAGTAGAAAAGTTGGAAAGGCAGAGATAGGTATGCAGTCAGCTACTGGACAAAATATCTTTACACAAGTTGTGGGGACTTATCACTTGCCTCTTTTGAGTGGATTAATACTAGAGCTTAAAAACTATTATTATGTTCCAGTTTTATCTAGGAGTATCATTTCTTTTAGTTGTTTATTGAACAATTATTATATCTCTTTAAATAAGGACAATAGTTTTTCCATTTTTAATAACAATATATTTTACATTAATGCAATTGTTGATAATGACATAGTTGTTCTTGATTTAAATAAAGAAGTTCATAATATGAATACCAAAAAAATAAAACAATATAATCTTAATACCTCATATTTATGACATTGTTGTTTAGGCCATATAAGTGAGAAACGTATAACCAAATTACACAACTCTGGTGATTTGGGATCATTTCATTATGAATCATTTGATACATGCGAGTCTTGCTTATTAGGCAAAATGACTAAATTACCCTTTACTGTTAAAAGAGTACGATCGAGTAAGACATTGGAACTAATACATTAAGATGTATGTGGTCTAATGACTTCACATGCTAGAGGAGGCTATGCCTACTTCATAACCTTCATAAATGATTACTCCAAATATGGAGATATCTATTTAATGAAGTATAAATATGAAGCTTTTGAAAAGTTTAAAGAATTCAGAAATGAAGCAAAGAAACAACTTGGCAAAAGTATTAAGACACTTAGTTCAGTTCTAGGTGGAGAATACTTAAGCCAAAAGTTTCAAGATTATCTTAGAGATAATGGAATATTATCTCAATGGACTCACTATAAAACCATAGCATAATGGTGTATCTGAGAGGAAGAATCAAACACTATTGGATATGGTTCAATCCATGATGAGCCTAGTAGACTCACCTCAGTCCTTTTAGGGTTATGCATTGGAAATTGCTATTTATACATTAAACAGAGTTTCTAGTAAGTCGGTTAATGTTACTCCATATGAGATGTAGAATAACAAGAAACCCACACTTTCTCATATCAAATTATAGGGTTGTCCTTCTTATGTGAAGAAGACAATGTCAGACAAGCTAGATGCTAAGTCTAACAAATGTTTATTTGTGGGATATCCAAGAGAAACAATTGGATATTACTTCTGTCATTCCTTGGAACAAAAGGTGTTTGTTTCATATGCTATCTTCTTAAAAAGAGAGTTCCTTTTAAGAGAGGACAGTAAGAGTAAAATTGAACTTAGTGAAGTTCAAGACTCATAAATTGAAGCAGATCAACCGATTGAACTCGAAACTGAATCTCATAATGATGAGATTATAGTTGAACCAGAATATACACAAGTTCCTAGAAAATCTACTAGGATACTTTCTATCCCATTGAGATATCAATTCCTCGTGGACTCAAATAAGAATGTAACTGTAGTAAATGATAGTGAGCCTATAAGCTATTAAGAAGTTTTGAATAGTTTAGAACAGAAATTGTGGCTTAAGACTATGCAGTCCGAAATGTACTCCATGTATGAGAACAAAGTATTGACTTTGAGTCAACCACCTGAATGGATAAAACCCATAAGGTACAAATGGGTCTTCAAGAAAAAGACTGACATGGAGGGTAATGTAGTTACCTATAAGGCTCATTTGGTAGTTAAATATTATCGTTAAAGAGAAGGTATTAACTTTGATGAAACCTTTTCTCCAATAGCGATGCTTAAGTCCATTAGAATACGTTTAACCATTGTTACTCATTATGATTATGAGATTTGGAAAATGGATGTGAAGACAGCTTTCCTGAATGAAAATCTGACTGAGGAGTGCATATGACACAGTATAAAAGGTTCACATCTGGGAATGGTGAAGAAGTATGCAAGCTTCAAAGATCTATTTATGGATTAAAGCAAGCATCTAAGAGCTGAAACATCAGATTCAATGAGATAATTAAAGAGTTTGGTTTCTCACAAAATAAGGATGAACCTTGTGTGTATAAGAAGGTCAGTGGAAGTGCAATTGTTTTCCTTATTATATATGTGGATGACATATTGATCATGGAAAATGACATCTCTGTTCTTCAATCAGTTAAAATTTGGTTATCCAAACAATTCTCCATGAAAGACCTTGGAAAAGCATCCTATATTTTGGAAATTAGGAGCTATAGAGATAGATCCAATAGGTTGCTACTTTTTTCATAGTCTACATGCATAGATAAAGTAACTAAAAGGTTCAATATGGATCTCTGTAATAAAGGGTTCATACCCATGGCACATGGGAAACTCCTTTCCAAATCTATGTGTCCTAAGACACAAGAGGATAGAGAGAACATGAATAGATATCTATAATTGGTTCTATCATGTATGTTATGTTATGTAGGCATCTAGATGTAACATTTGCTTTGAGCGTCACAACCAAATTCCAATCAAATTATAGAGAGGAATACTGGAGTGCAGTCAAGAATATCCTCAAGTACTTAAGAAGGACTAAGAATATATTCTTGGTATATAGAGAGGGTGATTGACTAGTAAGCAGGTATACTAATGCCAGCTTTCAATTAGACAAAGATGACTGTAAATCACACTCGGGTTTTATGTTCGTAATGGGAGGACGAGTAGTCAGTTGGAAGAGTTCCAAACAACAGACAAATGTTTATTCTATTACAGAGGCTGAGCACATTGCTGCTTTAAAGGCTGCTAAAGAAGCAGTATGGATCAAGAAGTTCATTACCGAACTAGGAGTCATCCCTAGCATTGTTGATCCAATACCCTTATTTTGTGATAAAAATAGAGCCATTGCACAAGCAAAGGAACCACAGTCTTATTAGCGATCCAAGCATGTTCTTAGAAACTGCCATCTCATCCGAAAAATAATAATAAGATAAGATGTAGAGATAGAAAGGTTCCCCTATAACGCCCCAAAGTATACCTTAGGAGGATCACAACATGTTATGCAAGCTAACGTGTGAGTTGTAGTGCATTAGAGTACAAATCGCATTTTGGGGACATGATCGGTATTTTCGAATTTATTTAAGGGCATATAAGTAATTGTGTGATTTAGCATGTGTATGCTAGATTAAGAGTTTAATTAAAGGAAGAAGTAATGAATTATGCATGTGGGAAGGTTAAGTTAAGAGAGGGATCAAGTGGGAATTAACTAAGGATTTACTTTCTTTGGGCCAATAAGGAGTTGACATTTGTAAAGATTGGATAACTATGCATTAAATGGAAGAGGAAATCTGCCTTGGACCCATTTGGCCAGCCATCTCTTGGCCATAAGCATCTTATAATTATTCTTTTGTTATTTCCTTAATTGTTAAGTCATCTTTTCTGCTCTTGGTGGAGGTGGTTTACGTGAGAAGAGGGAGAGAGTTGGCAAGGTAAGTAATGAAGGTTTAGAGCTTGATTGGTCATCTTCTTTTCCTCTAATTCCCTTACATGTATTTTGAGCTTTGTGTATTGGTTTATAAGTGATTTTTGGATGGCTCTTTGTGTTGGTAGCTGAGGTTAGAGCGAAGGATAAGGGAAGATGATGATATGCATAATTAAATTCTTATATGTAATATTGACTTATGTTGGGTGAGGAAGAGGCATAGATGAGTAAGTGCTAAGGAGATGTGCTTGTAGGGTAAGTTTTTTTACAGGTCTCTCTTGACCTTTAGTGACTGTTTTGCCCATAAATCGAGTTTTAGTGGTCCAAATTGGTTGATTCAAATTGGAGCTTAAACCTAAGATCCATGCCTAAAAATTTCATGGAAAATATAGTTGAGATAATTTTAACTCTAAGTGTCCCAAAAGTGTCCAAAATAGAGGTGTCTCTACTTTGGTTGGTTCATTAGAGCAATATAGGTTGTTTAGATCTTATCTGACATTTTAGATGTCTAAATGTCCTAAATTTTGTGTCATATGACACTTAACATCCGAGAGAACAATTGCTAAGAAGGGAGTTTTTCCTAAAACTGAAGTTTAGACATTGGTTTAGGCTCTGAAAAATAAAGTAGTAAAGCAGTCTTGAGATTCTGGTTCTAGAAGGCAAAATTTTAGGACCGCGGGACACATACAATAAAACATATCGCAACGGGATTGTGGTTAGAGAACACTGCATCTCTCAGATACCGTGCAAGCCGAGACGAGGCCAGCGGGACACACGCAATAAAATACATTGCAATTGGGTTGCAGTTGGATAACACTGACTCTTAAAAATAAGATGATTGTTTGAGAAAAATAATCCAATTTTCTTACTTTTGTCTTTTAATTATTTTTTACTTGAGTTTTCTCAAAGATTTTTATTTGAATCTCTTTTTTATGAAAAAATGGATTTTAAGACAAAACAATTGTTTGTCCTTAAAATCCAATTTTTTCATTTGATTTTCTAAAAAAAAAAAACAATATTTTTCATAAATAATTTTTTCTTGAAATAAACAACAAATAATTGTTTGTTGTTGAAATCATTTTTATTTCTTTAATCAATAAATTTCATTCTTTAGATAAAGAAATTAATTCTTTGTTCTTAAAAATTTTTAGTTTATTTCATTTTTTTTAAATTTAATTTTTTGGAAAAAAATTTCAATTTTTATCAACTTTAATTCTAATTTTTGCAAAACAAAGCCAGGAAATCAATCACATTTTTTTTCATTCATCAAATCCGAACTCTGAGGGTAACATGTAAATTTTTATTGTTTTCATTTATTTATTTATTCTATTATTTTTATATTTATTTTATTTAATATGTTTATATATTATTATTATCAGTTAATTATTATAATTATAATTATAATTATTATTATTATTATTATTATTATTATTATTATTATTATTATTATTATTATTATTATTATTATTATTATTCATTAACATGTTGTTTTATTTATTTCAATCATATCATTTAATTTCTTTGTCATTCATAATGCATTTTTTCATTTATTTTAATTTATTAACGTTTTAATTCATTTGTCATTTTGATGTCATCTTATTTTATTTTGTTTTATTTTATTATTTATTTTCTATTTAATTGATTTTATTAGTAATATTATTTTATTTGTGTTTATTTTTTATTTCAATACTTATTTTCCTTTGCTTAGCCATTCACGCGAGCAAACGAGGAGATCCAGGAGGCTTGTTTGGGTTGACTATTTATTTGCATTATTTGTAATACTTTATTTATTTGGATTTTTCATTTATTTTGCAATGTAATTCTTAATAAAATTGTTTATTTTATGCACGTTTAAAAAGAAAATCACAAAAATATTTCTATTAATTAAACTTGAAACTTTTTTTAATAAAAATGGGACCAATGTCCCAGTTTTTCCATCCAAAATAAATTGTCACATTAAAATTATTTTCTTTAACCATGCATGCGAGGACCAATGTCCTCATCCTTAATAAATAGCCCGTTTTATGTATGATTTATTTTTTTTTTACAATGGGAGTTGTATTCCGCCTCTAGTTTTGTTGTAATTTATTATACTTTTATTTATGTTATTTTAATCTTGTTTTATTTACTGCTTTTGTCACACCCCATTTGCCCCCTAGTAGAATGAGCCTGTCTGTCTGTCTATCTGTGTGTCTGTATGTGTAAGCATTCGCATGTGTACAGTATTTCAGAAGGGTATTTCAGTAAAATGCATGATTTTGGGGTTTTATTATTGTGTGGGTACATACATGGCATTAGTGTGTGAATTAATTAGGAATTACTTGTGTACACTTGAGCATACCATATTAGGGTGTTATTAGTTGGGAATCATTTGTGTGCATTTGCTTATACCAAAGTAGAATACATTTTAGTGAGGTTGCATTTGGTGTGTGTGATGTGTTGAGTTAGGGTGTGAGTGATTAAATTCCACCACCAAGAAATTGACATGTGTATTAGGTTAGGGAAATGAATAAAGAAAAGAAGTATGAGTGAGGGGAAGATCAATTCACGTTTTTCCCTTTCTAGCTCCATCTTCTTCTTCTTTTCCCTTTCCTAATTGCTACTTGCTGTAGATCAAATTGTGGTAGTGGAAATTAGTCACTCTTGCTTTTAACTTGGTAAGTCACTGCAATTCTCATCTTAGTTTCCCTTTATTTCATTTTCATCTTCTTCCTTGAGTTAGGTTTAACTTAGGGTTTGTTTTGTTGAATGTTCTTGTTGAATTTGTGATTAGTTGAAGCTCCTCGTGAACCAAAGGGCAAAGAAGTTGCTGGTCCTAGTGGAGCTAAGTGATAGAGGCTTAGAATTCAGGTTTGGGAATTTATAATTGTGATTTGTACGATTTTGATGTTTACTGTGAATTCTAGGGTTTATATGTTCTTGAAGAGCTTGAATCAATTAGTCTTGATTTGGTTGTTTAAATGCTAGATTGAGTTGCATGTATATTGATTATGTGAATTGAGATGATTTCTGGAAGGTAAAGTCAGGTTTGTATGGTTTAAAATCAAATTGAGAATTGAATTGTTGTTCTGAGAATTCTGGAAATTCTAGAAAAGTCGATGTACTGTTGAATCTGTTGAATTTCTTCATGTCGCGTGACTCGCTACGAAGGAAGGCAAGTCACGTCACGTGACCCTCGGTCACGGCGTGACCTGCCTGCTGAGAAGCCAGTCGCGTGACCAGCTGAAGAGCAAGCAAGTCACGCGACGTGATCTTCGGTCACGTCGTGCGACCTGCGAAGAGGAGGCGTTGCGTGATCTGCAGATCACGCAACGTGATCTGCAAGGGAGAAGCAGCGTCACGTCGCGTGACCCTCGGTCATGCCGTGACCTGCATAAGCATTGCGTGATCCGCGAGGATCATGCAATGCGATTGGCGAGAAACAAGCAGGTCACGAGACGTGACCCTAGGTCACGCCGTGACCTGCCTGTTGAGAAGGCCAGTCACGCCCAGTGACCAGCCGATCTCGCCCGTTTCTCCGCTCAGCTCATTTTTCTGAAATTTCCTGGTTTTTAACTCAGAACTGAATTTGGTATTTCTTCAGAATGGACTTTACTTTTGTATGATGCATGTCTTACTGTTTGATGCTTCGATATGCGTGATAGCATGATTTTCTGATGAATTATACTCTATATCCTGAAATGTGATCAGTTTGACGCATAGCCTGCTAGAGTCAAGTAAGTGGATAGTTAGGCATGCCTAATAGAGTCTTTAGCTGCAGCCCTCAGTTCAGTTTGGACCCCGATCAGGTCCCCGTTTGGTTCCTCGCGAACCCTTCAGTATAGAATCTTGTTTAAGATTCCCTCAGTATATAAATAACATGTTTTGATAAATGATATAATATTTGATTTGTACCTGTGAGGTACCCTCAGTATTCGATTCGTACCCGTAAGGTACCCTCAGTACACTCGTTATCCACTGTCTAGAGTCAGCAGGTGTTCCTTAAATGTTAATGGAATGGTTCTGATCTGATTTGGCTATGAAATGGATTCTCTGAATGAGTTTAATGATGAAATGCATGTTGGATTATTCTGTAATGGATATGATTATTGAGATACTGAATGTTTGGTTTTAAAATGTGAACATGCTTATAGCAACTATGCTATAACCTTTGCATAATGCCATTGTGAATGTGATCTGTTTTGACGACCATTGTGAATGGCCGTTCATAAATTATGTTTGTTTCCCCACTAAGCGTATATCGCTTAGCACGGTGTTTTTTACCCATGCAGGTGCGGAAGACGTTTTGCCTTGAGAGAGTCGCCGTCATCAAGCCAACACAGAAGAGTTTTTAGTGTAGGGCTATTTTTGTATCAGTGATGATTCTTTTTGTATAGAACTCTCATGTATCAGCTTCCGCTTTTGTATCTATATTTTGGGTTATGTAATATTCTTTTGGTATCAGCTTGCTGATCAGAACATTATTGTAATAGTTTAATTATAGTAATGCATGATCAGCTTTTGCTTTCTGCATGTAAAGTTTTTAATTATTCTGTATTTTTGAATGTATGCTATGAATGAATGTATGTTGTATTTTGTACTTGCTTGGTGGCACCTTTACTCATACGGCATCTCACTCCTTCTCGGATGGGATCGCCTACGTATGGGAAGGGGGTGTTACAGTTAGTGGTATCAGAGCATAGGTTTAGGCGTTTTTGGGTGTTGTTATGATTGTTCTGAGTTTCTTGGATGTGTATGTGTCTAGATCTGTGTTGGCTGATACGGTTGTTTCTTGTTTGTTTAGATGGCTTCTAATTCTGCTCATGGTGTGCGTGAGGAGTCCGCCGAGAGTGTGAATCCTCCCGCTGTAGATCAGTCTGTTTCAGTTACTGTGTCGGCTCAGCATGCTAGGGTCCAGCCCGAAGCCGCAGCCATGCCCTTGGAGGCTATGTTTAGACTGCATCAGGACATGGCCAGGGTTTTGGAGAGAGTGACTGCTCCTAGAGCACCTATGGAGAATCTGAGGAGGGCAGGAGTTGAGGATTTCTATGGTACCGGTTTGAATGAGTCTGAGACTGCAGAGAGATGGTTAGATAAAGTGAAGCGTGCTTTGAGAGAGATTCGGTGTCCTCCCGACCAGCAGGCAGAGTGTGCATTAGCTCTTCTTCAGGGGTCTGCTTTTGAGTGGTGGGAGTTAGTGTGCAGGCATCCTCAGCTACCGGATCCGATTACCTGGGAGTTCTTTGAGGGTGAGTTCATAAAGAAGTACATCACTCAGACCTATAGAGATTCGAGATGGGCGCAGTTCTTGAGTTTGAAGCAGAGGGCTTTGTCTGTAGCAGATTATGAGAAAGAGTTTAATAGGCTATCTCGCTATGCCCCACGAGGAGTTATGACTGATGACTTTAGATGCAAGCATTTCGAGGCAGGGTTAAATGAGTCTCTGAAGATTGCTTTGATTTCCTTGATGTGTATTCCTGGGGTTAGCTACTATCAGATAGTTGAGGCTGCTGTGAGAGCTGAGTTGAATGAGACTGTGATGAGAGAGAGAGCTCAGAGGAGGAGTTCTTCTCATGGAGGATCTTCTTCGAGTAAGAGATCTAGGAACCCACAGGATGAGTCAGCATCTGGTCCGGCTTCTAGAGGTAGACGTCAGGGTTCTACAGCTATGTCAGGTTCTGGTAGGGGTGGTAGAGCTGAGACTACACCAGTTTGTCCTCATTGTAGTAAGTCACATCGGGGTGAGTGTAGGTGGCTCTCCGGTGCGTGCTTCAGGTGTGGGAGTTCTGAGCATCAGTTGGCTGGTTGTCCGAGGTTACAGGAGGATTAAGGTTCCCAGAGAGAGGGCAGTAGGGTCGGTTCGAATGCTTCTCAGGCTATCCGTGGCAGAGGCCGAGGCAGAGGTAGAGGTGGTCGGCATAGAGAGGGAGCTGCTTCTGAGACTGTTGAGCATCCTCCTCAGGGTGCCGTTAGAGCTTATGCTATGAGAGCCAGAGATGAGCAGGATGCGCCTGACGTTATTGCTGGTAAGTTCCTACTCCATGACACTGAGTTGTATGCTCTAATTGATCCTGGTTCCACACACTCATATTTGTGCACAGATAGAATTGGTGATAAATTGCATTCAGTTGATCAGTTAGATTATGAGATTTGTGTGACCAGTCCATTAGGGCATAGTGTCAGTGTGAGTAGAGTTTTTAGGAGTTGTCCTCTGATTGTTGAGGGAGCTGTGCTTCCAGCGGATCTGATTGAGTTACCCTTCAGAGAGTTTGACTTGATTCTGGGTATGGACTGGTTGGGAAAGCATCGGGCTGTAGTTGATTGCCATAGGAAGACAGTTGTACTTCGGGATAGAAGTCAGTCTCTTGTGTTTTTGAAAGGTTTGGGTGCTAGTTCTGTTAATAATGTTATTTCAGCGATGCAAGCCAAGAGATTTATCAGGAAGGGTTGTGAGGCTTTTCTAGCTGTTGTGTTAGATTCCAGGAGGGATCAGGTTCAGATTGAGGACATCCCTGTAGTGCGGGAGTTTAGTGATGTGTTCCCGAGCGAGTTGCCTGGTTTGCCTCCTGAGAGAGAGGTTGAGTTGTCCATTGAGATTATGCCAGGTACTGCACCTATTTCGAGAGCACCTTATCGGATGGCTCCTGTAGAGTTGAGGGAACTTAAATCTCAGCTACAGGAGTTATTGGATAAGGGGTTTATTCGACCTAGCATATCTCCTTGGGGAGCTCCAGTTCTGTTTGTCAAGAAGAAAGATGGATCACTGCGAATGTGTATTGACTACCGCCAGATTAATAAAGTTACAGTGAAGAACAAGTATCCTTTGCCTAGGATTGAGGATTTATTTGATCAGCTTCGAGGTGCAGGTGTCTTTTCCAAGATAGATCTTCGATCAGGGTACTACCAGCTTCGTGTTCAGGATGCAGATGTGGTGAAGACTGCATTTCGGACTAGGTATGGCCACTATGAGTTTCTTGTGATGCCGTTTGGTTTGACAAATGCTCCAGCGGCTTTTATGGATCTGATGAATCGTGTGTTTAGGCCATACTTAGATCGATTTGTAGTAGTGTTCATTGATGACATCTTGGTGTATTCCAAGAATGAGAGTGAGCATGAGGAGCATCTCAGATTGGTTTTGCAGATGTTGAGAGAGCATCATTTGTTTGCTAAGCTTAGCAAGTGTGATTTTTGGCTTCGAGAAGTGTCATTCTTGGGTCACATTATTTCAGCTAGAGGTATCCAGGTGGATCCAGCTAAGATTGAGGCGATAGTTGATTGGAAAGCGCCTCGAAATGTTCAGGAAGTGAGGAGTTTCCTCGGTTTAGCAGGTTATTACCGTCGGTTCGTTAAGGGATTTTCTGTGATTGCTGCTCCTATGACTAGATTGTTGAGGAAAGGAGTTAGATTTGAGTGGTCAGACAGGTGTCAGTCTTGTTTTGATCGGTTAAAGCAGTTGCTTGTTGAGGCTCCTATCCTTACTCAACCCATCTCGGGTAAGGAGTTTGTCATTTACAGTGATGCTTCTGGAGTTGGTCTTGGATGTGTGTTGATGCAGGAAGGTAAAGTGGTGGCTTATGCTTCTCGTCAGTTGAAGCCACATGAGAAGAACTATCCGACGCATGATTTAGAGTTGGCAGCTGTAATCTTTGCTTTGAAGATTTGGCGTCACTACTTGTATGGGGAAAAGTGTAGGATCTTCTCAGACCACAAGAGCTTGAAGTACTTCCTTTCACAGAAAGAGTTGAACATGAGACAGCGCAGATGGCTTGAGTTGTTTAAGGACTACGACTGCATTGTGGATTACCATCCTGGTAAGGCCAATGTAGTTGCAAATGCTTTGAGTCGGAAATCAGTTTCAGCCTTGTTCTTGAGGCGTTTCAGATGGCGTTTTGGTTCAGATGGGGCTTTGCTTGCCCAGTTGCGTGTGAAGCCTACTTTGAGACAGAGGATTGTGGATGCTCAGAGAGATGATGTGAGGCTTCAGCAGATTGTGCATGAGGTTAGATCGGGTAAGCAGTCAGAGTTCTCAGTTCAGGATGAGGTACTTATGTTCAGAGATCGTTTATGTGTGCTAGAGTCTGAGGATTTGAGGAGTCAGCTCATGAGTGAGGCGCATAGTTCAGTCTTTACTATGCATCCTGGCAGTGCGAAGATGTACCAAGACATGAAGCAATTCTATTGGTGGTCCGGTATGAAGCGTGATATAGTGGATTTTGTTTCCAAGTGCTTGACTTGTCAGCAGGTAAAGGCCGAGCATCAGGTACCTTCAGGTTTACTCATGCCTTTATCCATTCCTGAGTGGAAGTGGGACGACATCACCATGGACTTTGTTTCTGGCTTGCCCTTGACTCCGAGGAAGCATGATTCGGTTTGGGTTATTGTGGATCGGCTTACGAAATCAGCTCACTTCTTGCCAGTTAGAGTGGACTACTCCATGGACAGATTAGCCAGTATCTATGTAGATGAGATAGTTCGACTGCATGGTGTGCCTTTGTCCATAGTGTCAGATCGGGATCCGAGGTTTACTTCCAAGTTTTGGAAGGAGTTACAGAGAGCTTTGGGCACTAGGTTGAACTTCAGTACAGCGTTTCATCCTCAGACCGATGGTCAGTCAGAGCGAGTTATTCAGATTCTGGAGGATATGATGAGGGCTTGTGCTTTGGATTTTTCGGGCAGTTGGGACAGATATGTATCATTGATGGAGTTTGCCTACAACAACAGTTTCCAGTCGAGTATTGGTATGGCACCATATGAGGCTTTGTATGGTCGTCAGTGTAGGACTCCGATTTGTTGGACTGAGCTATCCGAGAGATCTATGATTGGACCAGACTTGGTTAGAGATACTGAAGAGAAGATCAGAGTAGTGCAGCGGAATTTGAAGGCAGCCAAGGATCGACAGAAGTCTTATGCCAATTTGAAGAGGAAAGACGTGCAATTTGAGATCAGGGATAAAGTTTTCCTTAAAGTTTCTCCTTGGAGAAGAGTGCTTCGATTTGGAAAGAAGGGTAAACTGAGTCCTCGTTTCATTGGACCTTATGAGATTCTGGCTAAGGTAGGACCTGTAGCCTACAGATTGGCGCTACCGATGGAGTTAGCAAAGTTACATGATGTGTTCCACGTTTCGATGCTTCGTCGGTACAGATCAGATCCTTCGCATGTTCTGTCAGTTCAGGATATCCAGATTCAGCCAGACTTCTCTTATGATGAGGAACCGCGAGCTATTGAGAAATAAGCAGATTCCTTTGGTTAAAGTGTTGTGGATCCATCATGGAGTCGCGGAAGCGACTTGGGAACCAGAGGAGTCGATGAGAGCTCAATATCCACAGTTATTCAGTTCAGGTGAGAATTTCGAGGACGAAATTCTTATTAGTAGGGGAGAGTTGTCACACCCCATTTGCCCCCTAGTAGAATGAGCCTGTCTGTCTGTCTATCTGTGTGTCTGTATGTGTAAGCATTCGCATGTGTACAGTATTTCAGAAGGGTATTTCAGTAAAATGCATGATTTTGGGGTTTTATTATTGTGTGGGTACATACATGGCATTAGTGTGTGAATTAATTAGGAATTACTTGTGTACACTTGAGCATACCATATTAGGGTGTTATTAGTTGGGAATCATTTGTGTGCATTTGCTTATACCAAAGTAGAATACATTTTAGTGAGGTTGCATTTGGTGTGTGTGATGTGTTGAGTTAGGGTGTGAGTGATTAAATTCCACCACCAAGAAATTGACATGTGTATTAGGTTAGGGAAATGAATAAAGAAAAGAAGTATGAGTGAGGGGAAGATCAATTCACGTTTTTCCCTTTCTAGCTCCATCTTCTTCTTCTTTTCCCTTTCCTAATTGCTACTTGCTGTAGATCAAATTGTGGTAGTGGAAATTAGTCACTCTTGCTTTTAACTTGGTAAGTCACTGCAATTCTCATCTTAGTTTCCCTTTATTTCATTTTCATCTTCTTCCTTGAGTTAGGTTTAACTTAGGGTTTGTTTTGTTGAATGTTCTTGTTGAATTTGTGATTAGTTGAAGCTCCTCGCGAACCAAAGGGCAAAGAAGTTGCTGGTCCTAGTGGAGCTAAGTGATAGAGGCTTAGAATTCAGGTTTGGGAATTTATAATTGTGATTTGTACGATTTTGATGTTTACTGTGAATTCTAGGGTTTATATGTTCTTGAAGAGCTTGAATCAATTAGTCTTGATTTGGTTGTTTAAATGCTAGATTGAGTTGCATGTATATTGATTATGTGAATTGAGATGATTTCTGGAAGGTAAAGTCAGGTTTGTATGGTTTAAAATCAAATTGAGAATTGAATTGTTGTTCTGAGAATTCTGGAAATTCTGGAAAAGTCGATGTACTGTTGAATCTGTTGAATTTCTTCATGTCGCGTGACTCGCTACGAAGGAAGGCAAGTCACGTCACGTGACCCTCGGTCACGGCGTGACCTGCCTGCTGAGAAGCCAGTCGCGTGACCAGCTGAAGAGCAAGCAAGTCACGCGACGTGATCTTCGGTCACGTCGTGCGACCTGCGAAGAGGAGGCGTTGCGTGATCTGCAGATCACGCAACGTGATCTGCAAGGGAGAAGCAGCGTCACATCGCGTGACCCTCGGTCACGCCGTGACCTGCATAAGCATTGCGTGATCCGCGAGGATCATGCAATGCGATTGGCGAGAAACAAGCAGGTCACGAGATGTGACCCTAGGTCACGCCGTGACCTGCCTGTTGAGAAGGCCAGTCACGCCCAGTGACCAGCCGATCTCGCCCGTTTCTCCGCTCAGCTCATTTTTCCGAAATTTCCTGGTTTTTAACTCAGAACTGAATTTGGTATTTCTTCAGAATGGACTTTACTTTTGTATGATGCATGTCTTACTGTTTGATGCTTCGATATTCGTGATAGCATGATTTTCTGATGAATTATACTCTATATCCTGAAATGTGATCAGTTTGACGCATAGCCTGCTAGAGTCAAGTAAGTGGATAGTTAGGCATGCCTAATAGAGTCTTTAGCTGCAGCCCTCAGTTCAGTTTGGACCCCGATCAGGTCCCCGTTTGGTTCCTCGCGAACCCTTCAGTATAGAATCTTGTTTAAGATTCCCTCAGTATATAAATAACATGTTTTGATAAATGATATAATATTTGATTTGTACCTGTGAGGTACCCTCAGTATTCGATTCGTACCCGTAAGGTACCCTCAGTACACTCGTTATCCACTGTCTAGAGTCAGCAGGTGTTCCTTAAATGTTAATGGAATGGTTCTGATCTGATTTGGCTATGAAATGGATTCTCTGAATGAGTTTAATGATGAAATGCATGTTGGATTATTCTGTAATGGATATGATTATTGAGATACTGAATGTTTGGTTTTAAAATGTGAACATGCTTATAGCAACTATGCTATAACCTTTGCATAATGCCATTGTGAATGTGATCTGCTTTGACGACCATTGTGAATGGCCGTTCATAAATTATGTTTGTTTCCCCACTAAGCGTATATCGCTTAGCACGGTGTTTTTTACCCGTGCAGGTGCGGAAGACGTTTTGCCTTGAGAGAGTCGCCGTCATCAAGCCAACACAGAAGAGTTTTTAGTGTAGGGCTATTTTTGTATCAGTGATGATTCTTTTTGTATAGAACTCTCATGTATCAGCTTCCGCTTTTGTATCTATATTTTGGGTTATGTAATATTCTTTTGGTATCAGCTTGCTGATCAGAACATTATTGTAATAGTTTAATTATAGTAATGCATGATCAGCTTTTGCTTTCTGCATGTAAAGTTTTTAATTATTCTGTATTTTTGAATGTATGCTATGAATGAATGTATGTTGTATTTTGTACTTGCTTGGTGGCACCTTTACTCATACGGCATCTCACTCCTTCTCGGATGGGATCGCCTACGTATGGGAAGGGGGTGTTACAGCTTTCATTATGTGATTGACATGCGCATTAAATTACTACATTTAAATGAATGAGAAATGGGATGAAACATTAAATTCAAAACTCAATTATACTTTAACCAAGGTATGAATAAATGGGAATTCCCAAACCTTCTCTAGTCTTAGGCTCAACGAGGTTAGAGGGCCATCTCAATGTTCTATTGGAATGGGGCCTCCAAAATATCTTTTGTTGCCCAAAATAGGCCCAATTTGCATTATCTTAGGCTCCACGAGATTAGATGATCTTTCCAGTATTTTATTGGAAAGAGGTGTCCAAAATATCTTTGGCTTGCCTAAAATAAACATATATGCATCGTCTTAGGTTTCACGAGATTAACCGATCCTCCCAATGCTATATTGGAAGAAGGTGTCCAAAATATCTTTGATTGCCCAAAATAGACACACATGCACTTTTTTAGGCTCAGTAAAGCTAGACGACCTTTCCCAATATTACATTGGGTGGCGACTCCAAGAAACCTCCTTGTTGTTAAAAATAGACGCACTTGTAAAATTTCTTACAAGTTTTCATGAACCTCTCTCGATCGCCCTAAAAGCGGGTTTTCAAGGCGACACGAGGTTTGGCGCGCACCCGGTCATCCGAGCTCCTAGCAAAGAGTATCTCAGTCACGGGCGCGACCTCGATCGCGAGCGCGACAGAGAGCTCAATTGTCGAGCAGTTGCCGGGCTGGTTGCTACTGCGAGCATGTGTAACACCCCAAAACCACCCCAGTAGTTTGAGCCTGTCCGTGTATATATGTGTGTATTGTTATATGTGTTTGTGTTAAATTGGATTGTTTAATTTATTTATTGTATAAGTGTGTGTATTAATGAGAAGAGGAAATTAGACTAGAGTATGTGGGAGTGTATAGAAGTAAATGTGTGAATAAGAGTTAGCTTAGTGTGTATAGGCAAGTAGGGGAGTAGGATGTGTTAGATGGCATGTGGCTTATTGGGGAAGTGACAAGTGGCTAGGAGGATAAGTGGGCATTTATGGGTTAGGTGAGGAGAGAGAAATCAGCCATTTCCCTTGTTTTTCCCGTTCTTCTTCCTTCCTCACGCCCTCTTCTTCGTTTCCTTCTTCTTCTTCCTTTGTTCTTCCTTTTCTTTGCACAACCTTGCTCTCACTCCCTTTAATTAAGTAATTATAGTTGATTAGCTTGTGGGTTTTGGAAGCTTAAAGGTGAGTTGGGGTTTTAGATTTGCTTCTTCTTCCTCTTCTCTAGGTTTTGATTTGTATGTATTTATTTATGGGTTGTTTAGAATTGATTTTGATTGTTATGGGTTTATGGTTCAGAGGAGGCTCCTAGACCTGATAAAGGAAAAGGAATCGCAAGCGGAAGCGGAGCTCGCGATTAGGAGCTAAGGAGAGAAGGTTTGGGAATTTTTCATATTTTTGTGTATTTTGTGATTTGAGTTTGATGAATGTGTTTATGCTTTGATTAGGATTATGAGTTGAGTGGTTATGACTTAAATTGAAATTAAAGTGATATGTGATGTAAAAGAATGAATATTGTTGAATGATTTGTGAGAGATCATGTGAATGGTTGTTAGTGTTGTAGAATTTGCTGTTTTGGGATTTCTTGGAATTGGGCATGTATTTGATTTGATTTAATTGAAATAAATTATGGTAAAGCTGGGTTTTTAGTCATATTATGAGTTGTGGATGAGTGTATTGCTGAATTTTGAGGTTTGGAATCAAATTTGGAAGTTTGGATGTGAATTTGGTAAGAATTCTGCAGAAATTGGGCGTAAGAGCTGGAAATCCCGTGTCTGTCGCGATCGCGACACTGTCGCGAGCGCGACAAAGCGCGGAGCTTTCAACCCTCGCGCCGGCGCGAGAAGTGTCACGCCAAGAGCTCGATAGGGAACTCTCTGTCGCGACCGCGACATATATCGCGAGCGCAACAGAGCGCTCAACCTCCGAGCGAATGCAGGATTCCCCTCTGTCGCGAGCGCGCGGTAGTCGCGAGCACGATAGAAGGGGAAGATTGTCTTCTGTCGCAAGCGCGACGTCCGTCGCGAGCGCGACAGAGGGTGATGCCTTTGTCCCCTCGCGAGCGTGAGACCCTTCTCGCGACCGCGAGACTTGGCGAGTCGATGTGTTTGGTCTCTGTCGCGATCGCGACAACCGTCGCGAGCGCGACCGACGCCGCTTCCAAAGGAGATTTCTTTCCTTTTTGCTTAATGACTTACTTTCTTTTACATGCAGTTTTCATTAAAGCTTTGACTATCTATTTACATGAATTATATGTATGAAAATGTGATAATATTTCGCATAACCTGCTAATGTCGGATAAGTGGATAGTTAGGCATGCCTAATAGAGTTATGTGCCGCTGCAGCTATGTGTACGATTTGGACCCTGATCAGGTCCCCCGATTGGATCCTCGCGATCCTTCTGTCGAATCTTTCTTAAGATTCTATGTGTAACCACTTGGAATAAAATAAAAAGAATGTTTGATACCTTTGGGTATCTATGTGTTTATCATATAGAACCGATACTCTCAAGTATCTATGTGTACTCGTTATCCACTCATTATGATTAAGCAGGTGTTATTGAGTGCCTTTGTGCAAGAATTCTGAATGAGAATGCAATTAAATGAATTAGATATGTATGATGATATATCTATGTATATATATAATTGTATTGTTTTCATGTGTTTTCTGTTACCGTCACTGTGAGTGGCGGTCATGCATTGCGTGTTTCCCCACTAAGCGATTTCGCTTAGCACGGGTGTTTATCCGTGCAGGTGTGGAAGGTTTTCGATTGCCTCGGGTTGGGCGTGTCGCATCGGGAAGGCCAACACAATTAGAGTTCTGAAGTTTTATAGTATAGGCTTTCCTCTATTTTGTAATAGATATAATGTTTTGTTTGCCCTTTTGAACAGTATGTATTGGGCTTTTGTAAATTGGTTCTTTTTGTAATCTGATGTAATATGTAAAGAACTATTTCTGTATATTAATAAAAGTACTCATTTTGTTCTATTATCCTCTTCTTTCTACTAAAGTTTTTATTTGTACTGAATATGTAATTCTTTAGAATGTGATGGTTACATGTTTGTACTAGTGGGATGTGACACTCCTTTCTATCGGGATACTTCTCGCTCTAATCATGGAACAGAAGTATCCATGTTATAGGTTGGGGTGTGACATTAGGTGGTATCAGAGCCCTAGGTTTAAGTGTTATTGGGTTTCAGTGTGTTAGTTTGTCTGTTGGGGTTGTGTTGGCCTGATGCGCACTGCGTTTATGTTTTGTAGTTATGGAGTCCGCTCGTGGATCACTCGAGGGGTCAGCAGAAAGTGCAAATCCCCAAGAGTAGGATCCCTCAGTTTCTGGTCTGGCTCAACCTCCTAGGGGACGACCTGAGGTACCTTTGGGACCAATGGAAGCGATGCTTCAGAGTATGACAAGAGTACTTGAAAGAGTGACAGCACCAAGTGCACCTATAGAAAGGTTGAGAAAGCATGGTGCTGAGGATTTCTTTGGTACTGGCATAGATGAATCTAGCAAGGCAGAGATGTGGTTAGAAAAGACAGCCAGAGTACTTAAGGAGATAAGATGCCCACCGGAGCAAGAAGTGGAGTGTGCCTTGTCTTTGTTACAAGGTTCAGCTTATGATTGGTGGAAATTGGTGGCTAGTCAACCGCAAGTTCCTGAACCGATAACATGGGAGTTCTTTGAGGATGAGTTTCAGAACCGGTATGTGACCAAAGCTTATAAGGATGCCAAGTGGGCGCAGTTTTTAACTCTTAAGCAAAGAACCATGTCTGTAGCTGAGTATGAGGATGAGTTTACCAAGTTGAGCAAATATGCGCCGCCAAGAGTTCTCACAGAAGAGTTTCGATGTCAGCATTTTGAAGCAGGCTTGAATGAATCTTTAAAAGTGATGTTAATATCATTGATGTCGGCTCCGAATGTGAGGTATTATCAGTTAGTGCAGGCGGCCTTGAGGGCGGAGCGTTCTGAGAATGTATTGAGAGAAAAGGCTCAAAGAAGAAAGTCTGCAAGAGGTGGCTCTTCTTTAGGTAAGAGGCCAGGAGAATCACAAGGAAACTTTGCTGATGAGTCAGTAGCTAGTCCGGCCCCTAGAGGGAGAAGGCAGGGTTCGTCCCGGGGAGCGGGCTCAGGTAGAGGAGATGGCCCTCCCCGATGTTCGTATTGTAATAAACCACATTGGGGTGAGTGTCGGTGGTTAACAGGAGGTTGTTTTAGATGTGGTTCCACGGATCATATGCTCGCAAATTGTCCGAGTCGTTATGGAGATCCTTCGGGACAACAGGAAGGGAGTCGAGCTGGATCTAATGTACCCCAAGGAAGTCGTAACCGGGGTAGAGGAAGGGGTCGAGGTGGAAGATCTAGAGATAGAGAAGCCTCGGAAACAGTGGATCGCCCTGTGCCATCATCTGGTAGAGCTTATGCTATGAAAGCCTGAGAGGAACAGAATGCTCCTGAAGTGATTGCCGGTAAGTTTTCTTTGCTTGATTCTGAAGTTTATGTTTTAATTGACCCGGGGTCTACCCATTCCTATGTGTGTTCTGGTAAGTTATGGGATAGTTTGGGTAGTGAGGAGAAGATGGAATATGAAATTTGTGTATCCAGTCCGTTGGGTCAGAGTATTATGGTTAATCGGGTTTGTCAGAAGTGTCCTTTGAAGATTCAGAATATAGAGTTTGCAGTAGATCTGATTTGTTTGCCATTTCATGAGTTCGATATTATTTTGGGAATGGATTGGTTAGAAAAGCACCGAGCAGTAGTAGACTGTCATAGGAAAGTAATGGTTTTAAGAGATAAAGATTATTTGCCAGTAATTGTGAAAGGAATTGGAAGTAGTTCTTTGCATAATGTGGTATCAGCTATGAAAGCCAGAAGATTCATCAGGAAGGGATGTGAAGCTTTTTTGGCTGTGGTTTTGGATTCACGGAGAGGTCAAGTTAAGATTCAAGATATTCCGATTGTAAGAGATTTTGTCGATGTCTTTCCGGAAGAGTTACCGGGGTTACCTCCCGAGAGAGAGGTTGAATTGTCAGTAGAGATTCTGCCGGGTACAGCTCCGATTTCAAAGGCTCCTTATAGAATGGCTCCCATGGAATTGAAGGAATTGAAGAGTCAGTTACAGGAATTGTTGGATAAAGGGTTCATCCGGCCTAGTGTGTCGCCGTGGGGTGCTCCAGTATTGTTTGTCAAGAAAAAGGATGGAACCCTTCGGATGTGCATTGATTACCGACAGCTTAATAAAGTGACTATCAAGAATAAGTATCCATTGCCAAGGATTGAAGACTTGTTTGATCAGTTGAGAGGAGCCGGGGTATTCTCTAAGATAGATTTGAGGTCAGGTTATTATCAGTTAGGGGTTAAAGAAGCGGATGTGGCTAAGACGGCTTTTCGGACGCGTTATGGTCACTATGAATTTTTAGTGATGCCTTTCGGTTTGACCAACGCGCCTGCAGCCTTTATGGATCTGATGAACCGGGTTTTTCGACCGTATCTGGATAAGTTTGTTGTGGTATTTATTGATGACATTTTGGTATACTCGCGAGACCGCAAAGAGCATGAGGAACATCTTAGATTAGTATTGCAAATGTTAAGGGATCACCAGCTGTATGCGAAACTCAGCAAGTGTGAGTTTTGGTTAAAGGAAGTGGCCTTCCTTGGACATGTGATATCAGCAGAAGGTGTACGTGTTGATCCAAGTAAAATTGAAGCGATTGTTAAGTGGATGCCTCCGAAGAATGTACCTGAGGTGAGAAGTTTTCTGGGTTTAGCAGGGTATTATCGACGGTTTGTTCAAGGGTTTTCAGTGTTAGCATCTCCTTTGACCAAGCTTCTTCGAAAGGATGTCAAGTTTGTTTGGACTGAAAAGTGTCAAGCCAGTTTTGATCGGTTGAAAGAGTTGTTGGTTAAAGCTCCTGTGCTCACACAGCCAGTTTCGGGTAAGGAATACACTATGTATAGTGATGCTTCGGGTATTGGCTTAGGTTGTGTTCTGATGCAAGGGAATAAAGTAATAGCTTATGCATCGAGACAGTTGAAGCCTCATGAGCGGAACTACCCGACTCACGATCTGGAGTTGGCAGCGGTAGTGTTTGCGCTTAAGATTTGGCAACACTACTTGTATGGGGAGACGTGCAGAATTTTCACCGATCACAAGAGTCTTAAGTATTTGTTAACACAGAAGGAGTTGAATTTGAGGCAGCGGAGATGGTTAGAGTTATTCAAGGATTATGATTGTATCATTGATTACCATCCGGGTAAAGCTAATGTGGTGGCGGATGCTCTTAGTAGGAAGTCTTTGTCTGCTTTGCTGGCTAGCCGAGGTAGATGGAGGTTTGATTCTGAAGGTGCTCTGATTGCTCAACTGAGAGTTAAGCCAAGTTTGAGATCTGAAATTGCAAGGGCACAGTTAGATGATCATGTACTTCAGCGTGTTTGTCAAGCAGTGAAAGAGGGCAAGCGGACAGAATATCTGATAGACAGTGAAGGAGTGCTTAGGCATGGGAATCGGTTATGTGTGCCTGATGTCAGTGAGTTAAGAAAGAAATTGTTACAAGAAGCTCATTCTTCAGTCTTCACTATGCATCCTGGTGGAGATAAGATGTATCAAGATTTGAAGCAATATTATTGGTGGCCCGGAATGAAAAGAGAGATAACAGAATTTGTTTCAAGGTGCCTTACCTGTCAGCAAGTGAAAACCGAGCATCAAGTGCCATCGGGGTTGCTTCATCCCTTACCCATTCCTCAATGGAAATGGGATGACATCACGATGGATTTTGTATCTGGTTTGCCTATGACTCAGCGTAAGCATGATTCGGTATGGGTTATAGTAGATCGGTTGTCAAAGTCTGCACATTTTCTACCTGTGCGAGTGGATTACTCGATGGATAAGTTGGCGGAACTGTATGTGGATGAGATAGTCCGGTTGCATAGGATTCCGTCATCCATTGTATCAGACCGAGATCCACGCTTTACATCTAAGTTTTGGAAAGAACTTCAGGCAGCTTTGGGAACACGGTTGAATTTCAGTACTGCTTTCCATCCGCAGACTGATGGGCAATCAGAAAGGGTTATTCAGATTTTAGAGGATATGCTTCGAGGTTGTGCTTTAGAGTTTTCAGGAAGCTGGGATCGGTATGTGTCCTTGATGGAATTTGCATATAATAACAGTTACCAAGTGAGCATTGGTATGGCTCCTTATGAAGTGTTGTATGGACGGAAATGTAGAACGCCAGTATGTTGGACTGAGTTGTCAGAAAAGGCTATGATAGGTCCGGATATAGTGAGGGATACCGAAGAGAAAGTAAGGGTTGTGCAACAGAACTTGAAAGCAGCAAAAGATCGACAGTGTTCTTATGCTAATTTGAAGCGCAGAGATATACAGTTCGAAGTGGGGGATAAAGTTTTCTTGAAAGTGTCACCGTGGCGTAAGGTTCTCCGTTTCGGCAAGAAAGGCAAGCTAAGTCCGCGATTTATTGGACCGTATGAGATTTTAAGGAAAGTGGGTCCAGTAGCATATCAGTTAGCGTTGCCTTTGGAGTTAGCTAGATTACATGATGTTTTTCATATATCTATGCTCAGGAGATATCGGTCAGATCCTTCACATGTGTTACCAGTGCAAGATATCCGGATTCAGTCAGACTTTTCTTTTGATGAAGAACCGAAAAGGATTTTGGACTGGGAAGTCAGACAGCTTCGGAATAAGCAAATACCGTTAGTCAAAGTTTTATGGCAGCACCACGGTATTGAGGAAGCTACATGGGAACCAGAGGAAGCTATGAGATTGCAATACCCTCAGTTATTCGGAACAGGTATGAATTTCGAGGACGAAATTCTGTTAAGTGGGGGAGTATTGTAACACCCCAAAACCACCCCAGTAGTTTGAGCCTGTCCGTGTATATATGTGTGTATTGTTATATGTGTTTGTGTTAAATTGGATTGTTTAATTTATTTATTGTATAAGTGTGTGTATTAATGAGAAGAGGAAATTAGACTAGAGTATGTGGGAGTGTATGGAAGTAAATGTGTGAATAAGAGTTAGCTTAGTGTGTATAGGCAAGTAGGGGAGTAGGATGTGTTAGATGGCATGTGGCTTATTGGGGAAGTGACAAGTGGCTAGGAGGATAAGTGGGCATTTATGGGTTAGGTGAGGAGAGAGAAATCAGCCATTTCCCTTGTTTTTCCCGTTCTTCTTCCTTCCTCACGCCCTCTTCTTCGTTTCCTTCTTCTTCTTCCTTTGTTCTTCCTTTTCTTTGCACAACCTTGCTCTCACTCCCTTTAATTAAGTAATTATAGTTGATTAGCTTGTGGGTTTTGGAAGCTTAAAGGTGAGTTGGGGTTTTAGATTTGCTTCTTCTTCCTCTTCTCTAGGTTTTGATTTGTATGTATTTATTTATGGGTTGTTTAGAATTGATTTTGATTGTTATGGGTTTATGGTTCAGAGGAGGCTCCTAGACCTGATAAAGGAAAAGGAATCGCAAGCGGAAGCGGAGCTCGCGATTAGGAGCTAAGGAGAGAAGGTTTGGGAATTTTTCATATTTTTGTGTATTTTGTGATTTGAGTTTGATGAATGTGTTTATGCTTTGATTAGGATTATGAGTTGAGTGGTTATGACTTAAATTGAAATTAAAGTGATATGTGATGTAAAAGAATGAATATTGTTGAATGATTTGTGAGAGATCATGTGAATGGTTGTTAGTGTTGTAGAATTTGCTGTTTTGGGATTTCTTGGAATTGGGCATGTATTTGATTTGATTTAATTGAAATAAATTATGGTAAAGCTGGGTTTTTAGTCATATTATGAGTTGTGGATGAGTGTATTGCTGAATTTTGAGGTTTGGAATCAAATTTGGAAGTTTGGATGTGAATTTGGTAAGAATTCTGCAGAAATTGGGCGTAAGAGCTGGAAATCCCGTGTCTGTCGCGATCGCGACACTGTCGCGAGCGCGACAGAGCGTGGAGCTTTCAACCCTCACGCCGGCGCGAGAAGTGTCGCGCCAAGAGCTCGATAGGGAACTCTCTGTCGCGACCGTGACATATGTCGCGAGCGCGACAGAGCGCTCAACCTCCGAGCGAATGCAGGATTCCCCTCTGTCGCGAGCGCGCGGTAGTCGCGAGCATGATAGAAGGGGAAGATTGTCTTCTGTCGCGAGCGCGACGTCCGTCGCGAGCGCGACAGAGGGTGATGCCTTTGTCCCCTCGCGAGCGCGAGACCCTTCTCGCGACCGCGAGACTTGGCGAGTCGATGTGTTTGGTCTCTGTCGCGATCGCGACAACCGTCGCGAGCGCGACCGACGCCGCTTCCAAAGGAGATTTCTTTCCTTTTTGCTTAATGACTTACTTTCTTTTACATGCAGTTTTCATTAAAGCTTTGACTATCTATTTACATGAATTATATGTATGAAAATGTGATAATATTTCGCATAACCTGCTAATGTCGGATAAGTGGATAGTTAGGCATGCCTAATAGAGTTATGTGCCGCTGCAGCTATGTGTACGATTTGGACCCTGATCAGGTCCCCCGATTGGATCCTCGCGATCCTTCTGTCGAATCTTTCTTAAGATTCTATGTGTAACCACTTGGAATAAAATAAAAAGAATGTTTGATACCTTTGGGTATCTATGTGTTTATCATATAGAACCGATACTCTCAAGTATCTATGTGTACTCGTTATCCACTCATTATGATTAAGCAGGTGTTATTGAGTGCCTTTGTGCAAGAATTCTGAATGAGAATGCAATTAAATGAATTAGATATGTATGATGATATATCTATGTATATATATAATTGTATTGTTTTCATGTGTTTTCTGTTACCGTCACTGTGAGTGGCGGTCATGCATTGCGTGTTTCCCCACTAAGCGATTTCGCTTAGCACGGGTGTTTATCCGTGCAGGTGTGGAAGGTTTTCGATTGCCTCGGGTTGGGCGTGTCGCATCGGGAAGGCCAACACAATTAGAGTTCTGAAGTTTTATAGTATAGGCTTTCCTCTATTTTGTAATAGATATAATGTTTTGTTTGCCCTTTTGAACAGTATGTATTGGGCTTTTGTAAATTGGTTCTTTTTGTAATCTGATGTAATATGTAAAGAACTATTTCTGTATATTAATAAAAGTACTCATTTTGTTCTATTATCCTCTTCTTTCTACTAAAGTTTTTATTTGTACTGAATATGTAATTCTTTAGAATGTGATGATTACATGTTTGTACTAGTGGGATGTGACACTCCTTTCTATCGGGATACTTCTCGCTCTAATCATGGAACAGAAGTATCCATGTTATAGGTTGGGGTGTGACAGCATGCCTTCGCGCGGGAACGTGACTGTGATTCGCCAGCCCTTCCTCACACGAATGCAGAGGCTGTTGCGAACGCGACAGTGGGCAAATTTTGCCTCTGTTGCGAGTGCGACTGTCCCCCGTTCTTCTATGTTATTTATTTTTATGCCATTTTGCATGATTACTCACTCATGCATTGCAATTACACTTATTTAAGAATTATTAAGTTATTTAATATCTTTGATATATGTCCAGTGTGTTAAATTATGCCTAGCCTGCAAGAGTTAAGTTAGTGGATAGATAGGCATGCCTATAGAGTTCTGTTGTTGCAGCCCCGTTAGTGTTCTGGACCCTGATCAGGTCGCCGTTTGGGTCCTCGCAAGCCTGATATGTTTGGATCTTGTTTAAGATCCCCATGAAAATGTTTTTGAGTGAAAATGAAAGAAATTGCTTTTGTTCGTACCCACGGGTACTAATGTGTTTACTCATTATCCACGACTTTGAGTTTGCAGGCATATCTTTGGTTATCATATGAATGTGAATTTGTCTTATGATGTTAGATGAATGTTATTCTGTTAAGTCTCTATGGTGAATCTTAGACATGATAAGTATTACATTTTTTCATGATTATATGTATATTTCTGTATGTGCCATATGTATGTGTTTTGATTTGACGGCCACTGTGAGTGGTCATTCATCTTTTGTTTTCCCCACTAAGTGTTATCGCTTAGCACGGGTGTTTCATCCATGTAGGTGTGGAAGCGGTTAGAGTTTTTGGGGAGTCCGATCCACAGCCATCAAAGCCAACACATTAGAGAGATTTCCTTTTATAGCCTTGTATTTTGTATTTAGTTACTCTGATGTACACTCTTTTGGTTATATATATGTGTAGACACCGGGTCCTGAGTCAGCCTAGATCGAAGTTACCCAATGATGACAATTGCTTTCATAGGCTAAAAAGGTTAAAAGTGATGAGTTCCTCGTCAAATTTGCATTTTAGAGTGAGAAATTGAAAAATAATAAAAAAATATTTTAAAAATTAGATTTGAAAAATGGGGCTTAGAAATTACAATTTTTTTGGAAAAATAAAAATTAAAAAAAAAATTCAGAGCGTCAGCCGCGCTCGCGCGCACTGAGCACATTCGCGCAATAGCGACGGGCGTGCGTCTGTCCCTTCCTGGCCGTCGCTAAAACATCTGAAACTTCTCTTTTCCGATTTTTCACCCTTTTTCCGTTTTTTTCACCCTAAATGAAGGTTTTTGAGTCCAAATTAAATTCTAAAACATTGTTTTAGATAATTAATTAATAAAACCTGACTTTATCATTAAAAATAAAGGAATTTGTGTTAAAATAAAATTCTTTTCCCTAATTGAATTAGGGCATCAATTTTTTACATCCTATAAATTCTTTATGATGAAAACCTAAGGGGGAGCCTCCATTATTATTTTTTCACATCAGAATTTTTTGGATTCTTTTTCTTTGATTCTTTTTCTTTCAAAAATTTCGAGATTTCTCTTTTAATTAATAAGGTTTAATTGAGATTGAAAAATCAATTTTCAAATCTTAATTATTCCAAATTAATTCCTTTGTTTTCCATAAACACAAAGAATTGATTTTCACTTTCAAATCAATTTTTTGATTCTCAAGCATACAAATTAATTTTTGTGTTTCCTCTATAAACAAAAGTAATTAATTTTATTGCTAAATTATTTTCCGAGAAGATCATCACTTTACCTTCACCGAATTCGACTTTGAGGGTAAATATTCTGGGCTTGATTTTATTTATTTTTATTTTGTTTATATTTAATTTATTCATGTATATTTTATTGTTTTCATTAATTTACTTATTGTTTTCATTCATTTGCTTATTTTGTTATTGTCATATTTGTTTTATTTAATATATTCATATATGATTTTATTCTTATTCATGTGAATTTTGATTTCCTATTAATTCCTAACATGTAAATAATTTATTTTATTTTGATTCATCATTATTTTTTAGCATGTAATTAATTAATTAATTTTGATTAATCTTTTTGCCATATAAATGGTTTATGTTAATTGTGATAATAGTAATTAATCATGTCATTGTTTTAATTATTTTTATCATTCTTTTATTCATTACCTTTTATCATTCTTTTATCATTGTTACATGTTATATTTATTGTTCATTCAATTATTTGTTTATTTTCATTATTTTCATCATGTTCATAATTTTCATGTATTAATTCATTAACATGTTATATTTTATTTTAATCACATCATTTATTTAATTTGTCATAAAAATGCATTTTTCACATTTATTTTAATTGTTAACATATTAATTCAATTGTCATTTTGATGTCATGCTATTTTATCTTATTTTATTCCATTTTATCTTTTATTATTGATTTAATTATTTTAATTACTAACATTATTTTGTCTATGTTTTGTTTTTATGTCAAAACTCATTTTTTACTTGGGCATTTTTTGCGAGCACACGGGGGATCCAGAATGGCTCGTTTGGGTTATATGTTTATTTTCTTTATTTGTAATATTTTATTTATTTGGATTTTTTTATTTTGTCATATAATTTTTTTGTAAAATTGTTTATTTAGATCCGCTAGAAAGAAAATCACCAAACTATTTTTATTAATTAACTTGGTATTTTTCCTAAATAAAAATGGGACCAATGTCTCAATTTTTTCCATCCAAAATCATCACATAAAAATTGTTTTATAATAAATATGCATGCGAGGACCAATATCCTCATCATTAATGAATATCCCGATTTATGTATGGTTTGTACTTTATTTACAATGGGGGTTGTATTCCGCCCCTAATTTTGTTGTATTTACTTTCATGTATTTTATTTTAATCTTATTTTATTTACCGCTTTCCCTAACTGAATAACCTGCGCCTTAATTAAATTGCATTAAAATGAATGAGAAGTGGGATGAAACTTTAAATTCAAAACTCAATTGTAAAATAACCAAGGTATGAATAAATGAGAAGTCCCGAACCATCTCTGGTCTTTGGGCTCAACGAGGCGAGAGGACCATTCCAATATTTCATTAGGATGGGATCTCCAAGACACCTCTTGTGTCCCACCAAAAGACTTAAATTTACAATCCTAGACTCCACGGAGTTAGAGGATCATTCCAGTGTTCTATTGGGATGATATCTCCAAGATCCCTTTAGCTTGCCCAAAATGGATATTATGCACCGTCTTAGGCTCACAGAGGCTAGACGACCTGTCCCAATGTTCTATTGGGTGGCGACTCCAAGAAACCTCATTGTTGCCCAAAATAGATGCACTTGTAAATACCTTACAAGCTTTCATGAACCTCTCTCGAAAGCCCTAAAAGCGGGCCTTCGGGGCGTCTTACGGGGTTCGGTGCGTGTCACAATATGATTTTGTAATCTTTTGTAATTATGGAAGGATATTTCTGTATCTCCTTTTTTTTTGTAATAAACACCTTGTTACACCAATATAAATGAGATTTTGAGAAATTCTGTTAATATATCATTTGAGGTTTAAAGTTTTAATTATTCTATTTTATGGTTGTTGTTGAATGCTATTGCTATGCATGTTTTGTTTTGCTTGGTGACACACTTATCTATACGGGCACTCACTCCTCTAGGCGGGTGAATTCCCCCTACGTATAGGTATGGGGTGTTACAACATTGAACCTAGAATACTTACCCTCATAATTGGATTTGATGAATGAAGAAAAATAATTGATTTCCTTGTCTTGATTCGTAAAAGAAAGATTAAAAAAATAAACAATATAGAAGAAAATTTGGATCTCAAGAACAATGAATTATCTTCTTTGTCTCAAGAAAAATTGCTTAAAAAAGAAAAAAAATTCCCAAGAACAAAGAATCATTTTCTTTGTCTCAAAAATTATCTTTATCAAGAAAAATTCACTTGGAACCTTAGAAAAATTCTCTTGAAGAAAAAGAAAAGAAGAAAATTTTTGCCTAAAAAAATCCCCCCATTTCTCTCTCTAAAAACTCTTTTATATCCCAAAAATCAGATTTTATGAAGCAATTAAATCAATTTAATTCCCATTAAAACAGAAAAAAAAAAACTGAAGAATTTTAAAAGTCCAAAAAAAAAAACGTTTTAAAATTAAATTCCACAAAAAAAGGGAAAAAAACACAATTTTGGCCTAAAAAATGCCCAGGGGGCGCTGGGCAGGCGAAGGGGCGAGCAATGCCATTGCACTTGCCCTAGCACGCAGGCTGGCACTCGCTTGGCAATCGAGGGAGGCCTGCCCTAGCTTGTCGGCGACCGAAAATGCTCAATTTTTTCTTAAAGCAATCTTAACTAGAACACATATAATTTCCAGCCACTTTTTTATTTTTATATTTTTTTTAAGAAAAACAAATTTTGACAAGGAAACCATCACTTTCAACTTTTCCTTTTTGCCTGTTAACAAGCACTTAGTTTCATCATTGGGTAACCTTAATCTGGGTTGCCTCGGGACTCGATGTCTATAGTTGCCCCCAATTTTGGGGAGTCTAGTGCATGGGTGCCTAAGTGAGCCAAAATACAGAGAAAGAAAGAGGCGCGTACCTGAGGCTGTCTCCTTTCTGTTGTGCCAATGGAGCTGTAGCGGGTTTGACTAATGTCGGCTTGTTGACGTGTTAAGCTACGCTCTTAGTGGCTAATTGACGTCGCCTTGTTGGCGTGTTACATTCCCATTCGGCTGATGCCAGATAGATGCCCCCCTGAAAAACTAGTTGCTCCTTGGAAGATAGTGTTGTGACTAGTGTTGTTAATATTATCCTTTCGGATTGCACCGAGTCGCTGACAAGACTACGAAGTGTGGTCATTCTTGACTTTCACTGAGTTGTTATCCCGACCACACAATGATTGTTATCCTCTTGGATTGCACCAAGTCATTTTAGACTTACAAAATGAAGACGTCATCCTCTTGGATTGCACCAAGTCATCTCAGACTTACAAAATGCAGACATCCTCTTGGGTTGCACCGAGTCATCTCAGACTTACGAAATGTAGATTTCATCCTCTTAGATTGCACCGGGTAATCTCAGACTTATAAAATGCAGAAAATATCCTCTTGGATTGCACCGAGTCATCTCAGACTTACAAAATGCAGATATCATACTCTAGGATTGCACCGAGTCATCTCAAACTTACAAAATGTAAATATTCTAGAATTTCACCGAGTCGTTATCCCGACCATACAGTGATTGTTATCCTCTTGGATTTCACCGAGTTGCTGACAAGACTACCAAGTGCAGACATCATCTACTTGGATTGCACCGAGTCATCTCAGACTTACAAAATGCAGACGTCATCCTATTAGATTGCACCGAGTCATCTCAGACTTACAAAATGTAGACGTCATCCTCTTGGATTGCGCCGAGTTACCTTAGACTTACAAAATCCAGACATCATCCTCTTGGATTGAGTTGATGGAGAGCCGTCCGATGCAGCCTTCTCGTTGAAAAGACCTGTATGCCTCTTAAGAGGGCTTTTGATGATTTGCCTCTTAAGACAACTTGGAAATTTGCCTCTTTTAGAGGACTTTGAAAGATTTGAACCTGTGTAGACTTCATCTTGACTTAGTTGTCAAGCAGAGGTGAGTGCTAATGCTGAGCTGAAGCTATCCTTGACCAACTATTGTGCGTGCAGCCTTCATTTGGACTTTTCCTGCAAAGCTGTGTGCACAGGGATATATACAAGAGATTATGTGTGTACGTGTAAAAAGTTATACGCAGACATTTACAAAAGAATTGTATGACATGAAATGCATGCAAAAATGGATAGACCATGTCCTGGGTGATTAAGGGTCCATTTAGGATACAGCTTGGCTGCTCACATTGTTTGATACCCCCAAGGACATAGAAGAGTGTTGCCTTGGCTTAGGAACTCTGACCCATAATCTTTTCAGAGAGAATCATCCGGTGTGCATCTTTGCCCCCCGGCCAACAGGTATGCACCCTTTTACTATGAGTTGTACAACATTTTGCCCCTAAAACTCTAAGTCATGCTCTGCATTATGCACTATATGCCTAAAGGGAGGTCATCCGAAGTAATGCTGCCTTATCGCTCCAGGCATCGGAAGTCATTGTTTTAAAGGTAGTGCATCCCTTGTGGATTTTCACACTAGCTTTTCTTTGCGGGAAATGCATCCCTTTAGGGATTTTCATATAACCATATAACCACTCCAGCGGCTTTTTATTCATTTTATTTTCTTCTGATAGGGAAGACTGCCTGTTTTCAGGTTTTCACC
Organism: Excoecaria cochinchinensis; assembly: GCA_947683425.1. Taxonomy (NCBI): domain Eukaryota; kingdom Viridiplantae; phylum Streptophyta; class Magnoliopsida; order Malpighiales; family Euphorbiaceae; genus Excoecaria; species Excoecaria cochinchinensis. The sequence continues at coordinate 144,135 of CANTUQ010000232.1, forward strand.
CTACCCTTTGGGCTAACTTTTGCTTAGAGAGTCAGTTACGGTTTTCTTCTCTAATGCCCCCCCGTTATCAATCTGTCCTATCGGGTTTTCATGATTGAACATTTTCTCTTTGCCCGTAATTTTTACCCAAGATGCCTTTTTTCGGTTTTCACCTTGACAGGGTGCCCAATTTTAGTAAGGTCGCCTTTTTTAAAAATTTCGACTGGCAGGGCATTTATTTATTTATTTATTTTTTATCTGCCTTTGCCATGGAATCTTCTTTAGTCTATTGGCATTGCTGGATTTATTGAATCCTTCATCATTATTTTAGCCAGGACGGTTGCCTTCTCTGACAGTGGCTTTTTAGCAAAAACTTTTAACCTTGACCTCTGTGCAAACTAGCTTAGTCAATGGGCTCTCCTTTTGGACCTTGACTGTAAAAGGTCGCATTTTGCTTTTTTCAATTTTGGCCACTCAATTTTTGAGGTAGCTCTCAATGGTTGAAATTGGGTTGCAGGTTGGTCTCACGTGGCTTAAGTCAAAACTGGGTTTCTTTTTTCTTTTTTCCTCTTTTCTTTTTCTTTTCTTTTTTTCTTTTCTTTTCTTTTCTTTTTTTTTTTTTTTGCTTCTGTTTTTTTTTTTGTGAAGGCCCAAAGCTTCATCCGTCTTGAATTTGATAATTCGGCTTCTAAGGCAACCCCTTATTGATTGGAGCTTGGCTTCGTCTAGCTTCCATGTATGCGTCCTGGATGTCGAGGAGGCAGGGGAATGGCTTTTGAAGCTTTGATTCCTATTAGGTTGGCAGATTAAAGCAAGTATAGCATGTCATTCCAGGTCCAGACAAAGGCATTTTTTTCTTTTGCTTTTTTTTTTCTATTTTTCTTCTCTTTTCTTTTCTTTTTTTTTATCTCTTAAGTTATCTCGCTTCAGGAGTGATATCAGCTGCCAATAGGATCTCGAGATTGAATGAGGCAGTATTCGTTAAGTTAATATCCAATGTAAATGACTTGTGGTTGTGATTATGCATGATGAAATCATGAAAAATATAAACAAAAAGCCATTAATATAATTAACATAAACAGTACTGTATACATCAAGATTGAAAAAGTTCAAATATAAAAAACACATCTACTAGAAGGTTTTCTCTCCTACTTCTTGCAATGTTGTAACCACCTTCTGGAGCCCTTTATTAGCGTCCTGAATTCCCCTTACAACTCATGCTTTCTTCTTTCAATACTCTGGATCGACAATCTGTTTACTATCAATGAGGTCCTAAATTTAGTTCCTCAGAGTTTGACATTCATCAGTGATGCCCTGTATACTGATGGTAAGCACAATATATATCTGCTCGATGATCGGGATACCCCTGACTTCTAGCGGGCTTAGCAGGCATTAGCTGTAGCTTACCTTCCTTAATCAACCTTCTAACTACCCAAGATAATGATCTGCCTAGGTTGGAAAAATGCCTTTGGTCTTTTTCGGTGACAGCTACATCTACCGCATTTCTAGTTTGATTCCCATTGTCGAGCCCTGCTTACTTTCGTACCCCTTGATTACCGTAATTTCTCTGGGTATAATTGTTATTGCTGGCCTTCTTTGCCAGATATTCTCCTTTAGTTTCTATGGCTATGTCTTTTAAAGACTCCCAGTCCTTTAGCCCCTTCATCTTTCGCGCCTCTCTCAAGTATGGGATAGTATTCCTAATGAACAACCTTATCTGATCAGGGGTATCAATTTTTTTTCCATTTCCATGACCTGATTTCTCCATCTGGTAAGGTAATTATGAAATGATTCCCCCAACTTCTGTTGAAGTAGTTCTAGGTCTTTCAGGGTGATCTCCATCCTCGTACTGCAATCATATTGCTTAAGGAACTCTTTAGTCAACAAGGCCCAATCCTCTTTGGACCTTCTGTCCAACCCGTGATACCAGTCAATTACAGCCCCTGTAAGACTTAAGCAGAAGTATTCTATTTTTTGCTTCCTAGTTAGAGTTGTCCCCTTCATTACCAGTGAGTATTATTTGATGTCTGCCGCAAGGTCGGAAGTACCATAAAACTTAGGGATGTCAAGCATCTTAAAGTTTTGGGGGATTAGATCGTCGCCATCTAACTCCCGGTCTTCAGGGTTCATTCCCCTTCTTACAGTCAGCATCCTTGACATGGCCTCAAACTTCTCCTCCATTTTTCTCCACATTGCCTCCTCCAGCTTAGGTGACTTCCCCTTCATTACCTCTAGCCCCTCTTGCTCCTCTTCCCCTAAGTCACTCTCAGGTTTAAGGGCTTCTCTGCGCTCTACACGTGCTGGCACTGTAATGGCCTGTTTGATAGCCTAGAAGTATTCAGTGTTTTCTGTAGAGTCTGTTGTTAGATTCGTGGCATGAGATAATGTTTTTGGTGTTTTATATTCGGTTGAGTTTAAAGGTTGAACGTGCTTGAGGTATAGCAATTTTGGGATGGGTGACCTATTGGGTAGCTATACAGCTAATATTTTTAGCTGTGTGCTAAAACAAATATTATTCCGTATAAATAATTTGTGGACTGTCAGGAGTCTAGTGGTATAATTTGGTGCAAAAATTAGGTCATATAGGTCCTCGAATGTTAGTCTGAAATTCGGTTCGGTTGAACCGAAGTTTGACCAAGGTTTGACCGAATTTTTAGAAATTGTTAGAATGGATAAAAAGGTCAACTTTGGGAAGTGTACAAGCTCAGAATAATTTTTAGAATTTTTTGACAGCTTTAGATTGGTGTTTTACGGTAGAAATTGACTAAATTGAACCGGACCGGTTTAGGTCAACCGGGTCCCAAATGAACTCTGATTGAGCTAAAATTTTGTGTGGAGGCTATTTTTGATATTTTAAAAATGATGGAATTGATTGGGAGTGAAAATGAGTTGAGAAACCATCAGTTGCCCTTAAACAGTGAAAAATGACCCGAAAATTAAAAATCGGACCAAACCAGTTCAATCGCTCCCGTTGGACCTGGTTCGGTTTAGTTGCACTCATATAAATACATCTCATTTGCTAGAAAACCCTAGAGAATTCCATTTGAATCCGCCCTTCCTCCTCCCTCCCTTGGCCAAATTGATAATTCTCACTTTTCCTCCATTTTTCTTTCAATTTCTCTCCATCTCACCCCATAATCAAGCCTCCCAAACATATTTCAGCTCCTCTATAATCTATTGGTGGTCTTAGAAGTCCATTTGAAGGTTTGAATGTGGGAAAAACCAAGTGTTTAAGGTTATGTCTCAAAAATGAGGAAAGTAAAGGAGATGATGGTGTTTCAAGGAACTATGGCTATGAAAGGAAGATTAAAGTATGGAGAACATGAATCTAAGGTTATTGGATACAATATCCTCCTTTTTCCATGTTAAAAGTATGATTTTAGGTTATGTTTAAACATAAAGTATGAGAAATATGCATGTTTAATTGAAAATAACTTGATATTCATGCTTAGGGATGTTAAAAATGATGATATGTATGCTTAAAGTGAGAAACTAAAATTTGTATGAAAAGTTACTTCTTTGGCAGAATGGTGTATACATGTAAAGGCATGATTTTTATGTGTTTTGATGTGATATCATGGCATGACTATGTTGTTTGACATGTAATTGATCTAATGGTATGTGTTAGAGCATGTAAAAATGCCATGATGTATGTGATGTATGTATGGCCGAATGGTTACCATGGGTAAAGACATGATTTTGATGTGTTTTAATGGAAATTAGTGGCATAGCTATGTTATTTAACATGTAAATGACATAAAGAAATTTTAAAGTTAAAGAAAAGAATTTAAAGGAGAAAAGTTAACATGTTGGCCGAATGATGTACATGTGTGTTTACATGTGTACCATGATGATAACATAAAAATTATGGCATGTGATGATATGATGATGATAATCACATGTATTATGATTGAATTGTATGAAAAAGAATGGAATAGAATGATGAAATTCCATGAAAAGTATGACTGGTAACTTGAAAATGTGAAAAGTGGAAATTTTGATGCCCTATGTAGTAATCTGATAGTCAAGTCTAGTTCAGGATATGATGGCTCGCCATAAGGACATAAGACCGCGGGTGTGAGTATGACGTCTCACTTTTCTGTAGGCTGATGACGGTCCTACCTCACTGATTTTAAAAGTTAAAATGTTTTTAAAAGTATTTAAAGACAGGGGTGGTCCCTCGGGATTCCTCTGGTATGTATTAAAGACTGAAGTGATCTTTCGGGGTCCTTCAGGTTATTCGAGCCTTTAGGGGTTCACGTCTCGTTTATCCTGATCATAGATGTCTGCCAGTTTTATACAGGGGCAAATGGCAAAAATAAGCTTGATATGGTTGATCGGTGATTAAAATGATATTTGAGGTTGATCTGTGATTAGAATGATATTTGTGCGAAAAATGGACTTAATTGGAATAAATAAAAAGTTTTGAGGACATAATGGTAAATTTGACCATAAAAAGAAATGATTATGTGATAAAGATAAGATATGGTAATAATTAAAGTGATAAGGATAAGGATAAAGAATAAGATACGGTTAAGGGTATAATCGTAAATAATGAAAAGCTTTGAGGGTAAAATGGTAATTTTGTCTATATACATGTTAATAAATGTTAATAAGGGTAAAAATGTAATTAAATGGCTAAATATGGAGATTGGTTACTTTTTAGGGACTAAAATGTAATTTAACATGAAAATGATAATTGGAGGGTAAAATTATAATTTGCATGTCAAATAATGTAAAATGGTTAAATAAAATTGAATTGATGGCATTTTCATAAATATGGGTAAAATTAAAATGAACTGATGGCATTATTGTAAATTTTGGTAAGTTAAAAATGAACTAATGGCATAATGGTAATTTTTGTGAAATAAAATGAACTAAGGGTGTTTTCGTAATTTTGGAAAAGTTCAAGGGTATAATTATAACTTTTCCATAAGTTAATGACAAAATGGTAAGTATGATTTTTATGTGTACTCTTTGTGAATTTATGGTCTGTTATGCGTACTAAACGTCTAAATGATCTTAATTATGTGATTTAATAGTAATTTGCTTGTTATTTAATGAATTAAATAAATTGATAAGTTAATTTGGTGGCATAATTAAAAATAAGAGAAAGTTAGAGGCAAAATTGTAATTTAAAAATAGTAAAAGGACCTAAGTGTAAATATGCTATAGTATGAAGACCTAATTGTAATTATATTATGGTTAAGGGACTTAATTGCAAATATGTTATTTTATGTGTACTGTTTATGTATATGTCCTTGTACGAGTGATTTAATTAACATTATGAATATTATTGCATGTTAAATAATAAAATAAGAATAGTAGTGTTAATATTGTGCTAATGTAAATAATGTTAATAGAAATTAATATTAACAATGGAAATAATAATAAGTATTCATTTTAGAAAAATGGTGAACATAGTAGTCTTGAATGTAAGAAATGAGTAATGTCATTGTTAGTAAATTAATGGGGCATATCATTGTGGTATGAGAATTATTGAGAACACTGATTTAGGGTTGTATAATTAAAGTACTAATATAAAGATCTAAGAGTGCATAAAAGAATAAAATTTGGAAGATAATTGAAATGTAATTAAGGTAATGCATGAAAATCTAATGCTCTTAGGCTATTGTATGTGTAAATTTAATCAAGCAATCTAGTTAATAACATGGGCAAATAGGTAACTGAAATGGCTATAGATTTGATGGGTATTACTATAATGTTCCTGAAAATGGTAATAATGTTAATTTAATAATGGACCAAGTCATATAATGTTAGAAATATAGTAAATTAATTATAAGGGCCACATGAGAATATCAGTGTTATAGGTATAAAGGGATTTAAGTCTAATAACAAAAATGCTATAGGCTAATAGAAAAATAATGATGACTGACCTAAAGATAAAATTAAATAGAATTAGTAATTCAGGTACTGTTATAATAATATCATTGTTAGACATGGTAATGATAAAGATTATTCAAGACAGTTAATGATAGATATAAGTCAGATAATGTCTGAAGAAATCATGTGTGAGATTAAGACAATACTAATGAAAATATTAAAAGTTCAATTAAGTCAGTGTATTAATTATAGTATTGACAAAGCAAATGTACAATAAAAAGTGTAGATGGTTAAAAATTCAGTAGGAGATGTAATATAATCTGTAACTGTATCTAAAATTAATGTAGGTAAGTTAAGCAAGCAAAGAGAATAACATATGGCTACATTTATTAGATAATTGCAGAAACGGTATAACTGGTTCTCTGATTTATAGACGAAATGTAATAGTAATATTAGAAAAGTCAATGGCGTAATGATAGTGATAATAATGATACACGTGATTGCTGTTAATAATAGTAATGATGACTGCTCAATAGATATGTCAATAACTGATATTGTGCTCAAGCGTAGATTGTAATTGATATATATATAAGTGGCAAGTAAATAACGAGGAACAAATGAGTAAGTTAATAAGATATTTACAAATATTGTTAATATAACAGGTCATAGAAATAACAGACTGAATAAAATAGTATTAATGTTAGAGTTGACAGTACAATTATTAATGATTCTGATAACAGTAATAGTAATGTTAAAGTATGGTTATTAAATTAACGAAAAAGGAATGAGGTAATGACTAAAGCAAAAGATCTATCAGGACATTCTAAGTAAGACATAAGTTACCTAAAAACCTTTAAAAATTTTAATGTTCATATAATAGAAAAAAAAGATACATGCTTGTATGTGCATGCATGTTGTTTTAGTGTGGAAAATTTAGGATATGTATCCACCATTGGGCATTTCAATGCTCAGCGCGTAGTGTGATTACTGCGTGTAGTTTATAGAAAGAAAAGATGTGGTAGTGGCTGATGTTACTGATGGTCAAAAGAATTTACGGGATAGCAAGGATATTGACATAGGCATGGCATGTATACGACTGCATTGTATGAACTCGAGGTTATACAGGTTAGGTATAATAATGGTGTGTTAGTGTAATTGTTTATTATTGTTATGTATGATTGTTATTATTGGAAAAAAAAATTCACTGAATCTGAGGAGTACAGTACAGTACAGTGTGGTGACATTCGATATCCGTATCATTGCGGGTATAGGGTGTTACAGTTACTCTGGGCTCAACTGCAGATGGGTTAACTACCACAGGGGGATCCTCTCTAACAGGCCCTTGTTCATCATTCCCCCCAGCCGAAGCAGCAGGTTATTGCCCAGTAAACAGCGCTAGAGTGGCAGTAAGATTTCCCATCATTGCCATCATTCTGGCCTCAAATTCTTCCATTCTCCTTCCCACTTCTTCAGCAATCATTGCACGAGTTGCACTAGATTCTCTTGATGGGTGAGCCATACTTGTTTCGACTGATGATTTTGAAAAAAATATTTTGCTACTGTCTGAAAGCGAATCTGAACCCCGATTTGGCACTAGTTTCGATAATTCGAAGAGTGGAATCCTTCTTAGCCAACCGTCAGGACTCTAAACCACCTGAACGAATCTATGATGGCTGCAGAATACACCTTGTTAGGATGATGAATGATTGAAATGCAATGCATGGCCATGCTGATGTAGCATAGACAAACACATGCGAGCATATAGATCCTTCCAACATTATCTCTCCTATACACGAGATAGTGCGGTATCTTTCCTAGGTGGGATTTATCCAAGGGTTAGCAGGGAAATTATTGGACGTATATAAGTGCACGATGAAAAATCGACAACATAACACCTCTTGTCTAATGTACATACGTATGGGTTTTGGCCTTTATGTATTTAAACACTTCAATTAAATCAAGATGAGCCCATCAAAGCATAAAAGCCTTTGATGAAAGACCATTTAATTTAATTGATTTTTTTCACTATATAATGGCCCACATAGCAAGCACGGTATTACGGTACATTTCACCTAGTGGAAGTATCTATAGCCATTATATGAGCTTTGGTCAAAGGTGATTATACGGCTACTCAAGTATGGTCCCTACCAACGGGTCTAGCATATCACGAGCATAACGACCAATTGGCTCTCCATTTTATATACCAAAAGGTACTAGACTTGAGCTGGTGATTATCCTTAATACTTTCCTACATTGAGTGAACGTAGGATCGTGCTTTAGAAACGTACCGGGGTAAAATAAGGGACCAAACTAGCATAAATCTAAGGCTCTAGTATGAATGCAATACAATTTTTTAAAAAGAGATAAAATTTTAATTTATAAAAAACACAATTATATTATTAACCAAGATAGTTTCGAAGCAAAGTTTCAAAGTCTCTAGTGGAGTCGCTACTGTAATGCGCGCCGAACCCGATTGTTTCTCGGAGGGCCCGCTTTTAAGACCCGAAAGGGTTCGCATCTTTAGATCTTGGGTAACAAGAGATATTTTGGAATCCTTTCCCAATAGAATATTCGAAAAATTCATCTAATCCCATGAAACCTATAGGCACTTTTGAGGTATTTTGGAGTCACCACCCAATTTAAAAGAAATTGAGAATGTTTGTCGAATCTCGGGGTCTAAACCAAAGAAAGATTCGGAACTTTACTCTTCTTAATGCCTTGGTTAATTATAAATAGGTTTTTGATATATAATTTCCATCTCTCTCTCACACGTCATGCATTAAAATTAATGCGCATATCATGCATCGAAAAAGCGATAAAATAATAAAGTAAACTACAAAAATAAATAAAAAGATAAAATTGGGACAAAAATGCAATCCCCTAAAATGTAAAAATTAAAATCTGGGACAAAAATACAGTCCCCCGAATTAAAAGAAACAAAATTAAATAAATAACAAAATAAAATGAATAAATAAGCATACATAAATCGTGATATTTATTTAAAATAGGAACATTGGTTCCTTCATGTTCACTTTAAAAATCGAAGAGTTATTTTTTTTTTTAATATTGATAAAATAGGGATGAGTAATCCCATTTTAATAAAATTAACTCTTCCTTTTAAAATGTGATTTCTTGGTTAAAAATTAGGATATTGGTCCTATTTTATTAAGAAACATCCAAATTCATTAATAAAAAAATATTTTATGTGATTTTCTTTTTAACATGCATAAAATAAAATAAATTTATTATAAATTACATGGCAAATTAATTAAAAGAAAAAAAAGAAAAAAATAATAAAAATATTACATTAACCAAAATAAACCTCCTGAATTTCCTCATTTGCTCGCAAGGTTGCTCAAACATAAAAAAAAAATAAGTATTGAAATAAAAAAATAAATACAAATAAAATTGATGTTAGTAATTAAATGAAAAAATCAATTAAAGACATAAAATAATAAAAATAAATTAAAATAAATAAATAAATGAAGTAAAATGCATTGGTAATGACAAATAAATTAAATGACATAATGAAATGAACAAATTAACATATTGATAAATCAACACACATAAAAAAACATAAATAATAATAATAATAATAACAATAATAACAAAAAACATGAGCAATCAAGTAAATAAAAAATAATAAAAAGTAAAATAAAATATGTTAAAGAATGTTAAATCTATAACTAAAATCACATAAAACAAAAAAATTAAATAATAGATCTAAAAATCTACATGATGATTAATTGATTATAAACAAAAAATAATAATAAAAAAAATAAAATACCACATCGAACCCAGAATACTTACCCTCATAATTGGATTTGATGAATAAAGAAAATGATTGATTTCCTTGTCTTGATTCAAAAAAATAAGAATAGAGAAAATAAACAATATAGAAGAAAATTTGGATTTCAAGAACAATGAATTATCTTTTTTGTCTCAAGAAAAATTATTTCAAAAAGGAAGAAAATTCACAAGAGAAAAAAATTATTTTTTTTGTCCCAAGAATTATTTTTATTAAGAAAAATTCACTTGAAACCTTAGAAGAATTTTCTTGAAAAAGAAGAAAAGAAGAAAATTTTTGCCTAAAAAAACCCCCCATTTCTCTCTCCAAAAAATCTTTTATATCCCAAAAATCAGATTTTATGAAGTAATTAAATCAATTTAATTTCCATTAAAACAGAAAAAAAAAAACTAAAGAATTTTAAAAGTCCAAAGAAAAAACGTTTTAAAATTAAATTCCACAAAAAAGGAAAAAAAACACAATTTTGGCCTTAAAAGATGCCCAGGGGGAGCTGGGCAGGCAAAGGGGCGAGCGACGCCCAGCCTGCGCGCGCGCTGGGCACAGGTGACTGGCGCGCGGGCGTTACCATGATTCCAGTGCACGCTAGCGCGCGAGGGAGGCCTGCCCTCGTGCGCCATTGGCCAAAAACGCCCGATTTTTTTCTAAAGTAATCTTTACTAGAACACATATAATTTCCAACCTCTTTTTTATTTTTATTTTTTTAAAAAAAATTGACAAGAAAACCATCACTTCCAACTTTCCCTTTTTGCTTGTTAATAGGCACGTAGTTTCATCATTAGGTAACCCTAATCTGGACTGTCTCGGGACCCGGTGTCTACACTTGTGTTTTCACTGAAAAGTGCTTAGTGTTTGATACCGAAAGGTATCCTAGTGATTTGAGACTCCAATCTCCTAGTGCTTGATACTGCACGTCAGTATCTTAAGAGTGTTCCTGTTATCCACCATTGTTGGAAGTACAGGGGATTAAAGTGTTATCATTGCATACTGTGACAAGTAATTCATGGAAAAGCTAGTGTTTAAATGTATAATTGATTAGTGAATGTTATTGTGATACCAATAATTGCATATGGCTTTATGATAATTGTGACTTCGTAAGAAGTCAAATGCATTGTTTTTCTCCCCATTGAGCCTTCGCTCAGCACGGGTGTTTTCCCGTGTAGGTTCTTGAACTTTTGGATGTGCCAGCGTTGAGTCGCCATCTGCAGGTCACTAGGATTGAAGCTTGAAGTTTCTTTTTGTATATAATATAGTTCTTTTTGTAATAATCAATATAGTGATTATGTAAAGAATTTTGTAATTAAATTATGTATATTAAGTGTAAATGTTTTAAAGAATGTTCATGTAATGTATGGTTTATTTTTTTATGTTAACTAATTTCTTTGTATTACCAAGCAATGCTAACCTTATCGGCATAAAAGACTAACTAAAAGAGATGAAAAAGTTTGACTAATTTTTATAAGATTTATAAGTAATGCTTGTGTATGTGTAGCGCTCCAATATCCTCTAGGGGGTATTGGGGCGTTACATCCCCACATATGATAATGTGGCGGATCCTCTCACTAAGGTACTATTTCAAAAGCAAGTACAATCACCATGTACATTGTATGGGCTTAAGATATATGAGTGATTGGCTTTAGTGCAAGTGGTAGATTATTAAGAGTATGCCCTAGAGCCTCTGTAGAATAGAAAACTATACCATGTATATGAATTGAATTTAAATTTATAAAAAGGCAATTTACATTTATTAGTGTTATGTTATGACTACCTATTGCTTGACATTATATCCCAAATTAGTAAATGTAGTCCTTAGTATTATAAACACAGTGCAAAGGCAATCATGAAAGAGTTCATGATATGAGATGCCTATTGCATGTAAATGTGTTAATACCTAAATATCCCTAGTCATAATTGTGATGCGCGCGCCCCGGTTAGCATCCGAGTTGCTCTCGAAAGTCCGCTTTTAGGACCCGAGATCGGATAGAGGTTCATAAGACTCGTGAAAGTTGGTCATTTCATAATAGATAGGGAATCACCCTTATTCTATTATTAACGATCAACCTATGAGGGCATCTATGTGGGCGTCAAGAGGTAGGTTTTGGAGTCGCCGTCCAATAAACTATTAGAAAAGTTTATTATTACCTCATGAAACCTAAACCAGAGAAGATCTGGGACATCACTCTTACTTATACCTTGGTTAATTTCATATTATTGAATTTTTAAGATTAAATTAATACCTCTCCTCTCACAAGATTAATGCGATTAAATTGAAGCGCATTTCAAGCATATAATAAAGAGGTAAATATAATTACAAATACAATTGTCCCAAAAATAAGTACAAAGTCCATAAAAATAAGGAATAAGATACATACATAAAACAGGAGATTCATTTGGATGGGAAAATTAGTTCCCATATGCATATTCACAAAAGAAAAGAGTTCCTTGAGCAATTTTGGAAAATCGGGATAAATGATCCTATGACGCGCGCCGAAGCCCACGTTGTGTTTTCTCCGGAGGCCCACTTTTAGAGTCCAAGAGGGTTCACATCTACATCTTGGGTAACATGAGATATTTTGAAATCCCTACCCAATAGAACATTGGGCAAGTTCATCTAATTCCATGAAACCTTTAGGCACCTTTGAGGTATTTTGAAGTCGCTACCCAATTTACACAAATTAGGAAAATTCATCTAACGTCGAGAGTCTAAACTAGTGAGTAGTTCGGGACTTTACTCTTATTAATGCCTTGGTTAAATTATAAATGAGTTTTTAACAATTAATTTTCCATCTCTCATCTCACACGTCATGCAATTTAATTAAAGCTCACATCAAGCATTGAAAAAAAGCAGTAAAGAAAAACAATAACTAAAATGCAAATAAATTACAAGATGAAAGTGGGAAAAAAAATATAATTCCCCAAAATATAAAATTAAAATAAATAAATAACATATATAAAACGAGATATTTATTTAGAATAGGAACATTTGTTCCTTCATGTTCGCTTAAAAATCGAAGAGTTATTTTTTGATATTTTTGAAAAAATAGGGATGAGTGATCCCATTTTATGAAAACTAACTCTTCTTTTGAAGTGACATTTTATTGGTTAAAATTAAAATATTGGCCCCATTTTATTAGAAAATCTCAATTTATTAATAAAAATATTTTGTAATTTTTAATTAATCGTGCTTAAACCCTTTTATTACAAGTCAACCTAAAATAATAATCAAGACAAACTAAAAGAAAATAAATAAAAATGGAGGAATTATAAAATCAAACTGAAAAGTCTAAATCTCCGTTTCCTCCACATCTCCATTCAGTGGGAAAATACTCAAATGTGAGTGGGTTTATTAAGTCGACAAAACAAAAAGAGATAAATAGTTAGTACTGTAATAAATAATAAAATTAATAAATATGAAGTTAACAATGCAATAAAAATAAATATGAAGAAATAATAAAATAGAAAATATTAAATAAATAGAAAGTTAAAATAAATTAACATGCTGTATACAAAACATAAGCACAAGAATAAATAAATATTGTACAAATATGGAATTAAATGGACCACAAAACACCAAACGCATAAAATGAAAGAAGAAAAAGAAGTAAATCAATTAAAGTGGAAAAGTCATGCAAAAAAGTGGCCGACAGTAATATCAAAGACATAATAATAATAATAATAATAATAATAATAATAATAATAATAATAATAATAATAATAATAATAATAATAAAGATGATGAACAATCAAATAAATAAATAGATTAAAAAATTAAAATAGTAAAAAAATGTTACAGAACGTTAAATCTTTGACTAAAATCACATAAAACAAATAAATAATCAATAGATCCAAATATCTACAAGGTGATTAATTGACTGTAAATAAAAAAAATAATAGAAAATAAGAAAATATAAGATCGAGTCCATAATATTTATCATCAGAATTCGGATTCGATGCAAAGACGGAAGATAATTGATTTGCTTGTCTAGATGCGCGAAAAAAAATAAAAATAATAAAAATTGAAGTTTTATCTCTTTAGAAAGAAAAATTCAAGAAAAGATTGCTCAAAAATAATGGAAGAAAATTAAGATTTCCAAGAACAAAAAATTGTTTTTTTTTTTTTTTGTCTCAAGAATTATTTTTTTTATTAAGAAGAATTAATTTTAAAATCTTAAAAGTTCTCTTGAAGAAGAAAATAAAAGAAATTGCAACTAAATGTCTCTCCTCATTTTCTCTTTCTTTATTTTCCTATTTATATGATTTTAGGAAAAACCCAAGTAAGTTTAGGAAAAAAAATTGAATTTTAATCAAATTCTACCTTAATTAGATGTAAAAATCCAAAATTATTGTGAAAAATCCCGAAAAAAATAATTTAGAGTCAAATTTGGACTTAAAATCCCAAATTTTGGGCGAAATCAGCGATTTTCAGCAACCTGGTGGTGAGGGACGCCCAAGCCGTGCAAGAGGGGCGCCTAGGCCGCACGCACTGACTGACAGCCGCAAACCTCTGAATTTTTTTTTTAAAGAAATGGAACTTGACAAAGGAACCATTACTTCCAAATTTTTTGTCTGTGAACAAGCATTAATTTTATAATTGGGTAAACCCTCGTCTGGGCTGCCTTGGGACCCGTTGTCTACAAATCCCATTTTGACAAAAAGAGAAACTTTTCTTTGGAAGTGATATGTTCATGGAGATAAATTAGGACATTGGTCCTATTAGAAAATTCCCATTTAATTTTATAAAATCCTTTTTGTGAATTTTTAGTTAACGTGCAAGAAAATTCTTTTATTATTGCAAATCTAAATTTAAAACAAAAAAAAAGCAAGCTGGAAGAAATTAAACAAAGTACAAAGGATAGATACAGCCAACTCCGATCCGACTCAAACAACCTTACCTCTAAGCCTCCATTCATGAAGAAATGCTCACAAAAGAGGCAAATTTAGGCCACAAAAATGACAAGAAACAACTCATTAGTAAAGTCATAATGAAGGATATTTAAATAAATAATTATTCTGAAATTAAACAAAATAAAGGCATAAATAACGTAAAAATACAAAAGATAATATAGTATGCATAACAGAAAGAGATTAAAACAACATACATTGACATGACATCAAAAGAACAAAAGAAAACACATTAAAGAGACAAAATAGGGCCAAACAGTGGCCACAGATGGCCACGACATGAGAAGGATGAGCATACAAGGGAACGACAGACGAGACGGGAAAGCTTTTGCTATGTCCCGCTGCTCACTATAAGCGACGGGCATCGCCGAGGCTTTCTTCCCGTCGGTCAAGCCCAGAACGCAAAAAACAGCTCAAAACACCGTTAACATTATATCAAACTCAAATCTCATGGTTAGAACAACCTAGATCTTGTATATTAAAGCCTAAGAATGCAACGAAAACACTTATAGAGGCTCAGAAACTGATTTAGATCAAGATGAACTACATAAAACACAAAATCACATATTTGAAATAAAAACATATCACATTTTATCTACTTGAATTTAAACATGGAATAGCGATTGGGCCCAGAATATTTACCTTCAGATTGTTTGTTTGATTTTTAGAGAATCAGAAAGTGCTTTGTGCCTTCCTTGGTTTTCACAAATGGATTCCAAATTAAGAGAGGATTCTTTCTCTCTCTAAAGCTTTATCCTTTTGTTGATTTCTAAGATAGATGAAGACTTTAATAGAAATTCAAATCAATGGAATAAGAAAATGAATGTTTTTCCCAATAATTTTTTTTGAGTTTTCTCTCTAAAACAACTAAATTTTGGCTTCTCTCTCTCTTTTCTCTTCTGCCTTTTTTCTTTTTCTCAACCTTTTTTGCTTTTATATCTTAAAATATATAAACCCTTTAATTTTTTATGCTTTCCCCTAGATTACCTCAAGGAAATATACACTTTCTTTTTAAAACCCGAAGATTCCCTCAAGAAATCACAAAAAATCCGATTTTTAAAAAATCAAATCAATATTTTCCTTCATTCCCACTGAGAAGATACGAGTTTCCATGTAGAAAAACAAAAAATGTGTGTTTGTCACTTACAGACGGGCGGCTCTCAAAGGCACGATTGAAAATTACAAAAAATGCCACTCGACTGTGACTCAAACATTTCAGCTGAGGCACAGGATTTGACAGACAGGTGACACTTCTTGACAGACGGTTGTCTGTCACCTCAAAATCTCAATTTTGCAAATTAAACCATGTTTTTGCTCTAGCAAAAGAGGGGAAGGCTAAGCTATGGGAAAAAATCTTCAAAAATTGTAAAAACCAAGGATGGAAACATTATCCGTCCACCAACTGTGCCATAGGTAACATTATCCTCATTGGTTAACCTCTGATCTGAACTGTCTTGGGACCCGATATCTACAACAGTATTAATAAGACAAGACATTGTTAATACAAATAGACTAGCACATGTTATGCTTCTTGAACGGTTCAAGCAGTTGTTCTCATAATTGTGATCATAGAGATGATCAAAGCTGACATGTGGATGCTTGTTAGAAGAATAAGTACATTGGAGACCTACCATGAGAATCACATAGATATTAAATCTATGTCAGTGAGGAATCTCTACATAGTAGTGGTGCAAGGATCCTCAGACTTGACATCACCAAAATTATCTTAAATAGTGAGTGATATATTTTAACTCCATAGCTACTTACTTCCATCGATGGGTAAATATAGTTAAGAGGTTAGGTATATCATGACCTACTTGAAAATAGTTGAGTGACCAATAAAGGATTCACCATTTCGTATTTGTTATGGGAGTTATCTCACAAGTTCAATAATACCCTTGTTCAGAGAATCTCTGGCTAGAGTAGAAAGCCAAGGTGGATAAGTTCCACAAGGGGCATTTTAGGGACAATGGTTAAATTATTAGAACAACTTTATTTAGGTTTATATGAGTTGACAAAATCCATACTGTAGACACTGGGTCCCGAGGCAACCCGGATCAGAATTACCCAATGAAGACATCGATGATAAAAGGCTAAGGTTGTAGGTTTCCACCTATGAATTTCACAAGTTTCGAAGCTCATTTATGGCTAAAAATCCTTTTGTTTTAAAAAGAGAGGCTTTTCGGATAAAAATCTAATTTTTCTTTGACCGATGCTCGTCCCTCAAGTGAGGGACGACTGTGGGTCTAAACTGAGGCATGCCCACCTTTGAGGAGGGACGGACAACGCGGCACGCATGGTGATCAACGCCCGTCCCTCCAAAGAAGGAGTGCCCACTAGTCGGTCATCATAGGCGAGGGGCATGTGGAAGGGGCGGGCATTACCGGTTTTCTTACTGACCAACGCCCGTCCCTTCTTCGAGGGACGCCCGTCGGTCGCTACCTGACGGTGATTTCAATTTTTCTTCAACAGAAAATCCAAATTCTATCTTAGGGAGATAAATTCTTATTTTTTAGGGATAAATTTGAAGTGATTTAGAGTACTTATCTTTGAGGATAAACTCGAGATATTTGATTTTATCCCTAAAAGATAATATGAATCCACTTTATCTGTAGGGATAAATCAAATATTTGACATTTATCCTTAGGGATAAATTAAAAATATTTGATTTTATCCCCAAAGATAATTTGAGATCATTTATCTTAAAGGATAAACCAAATATTAATTTTATCTTTAAGGATAAATCAAAAAATTTCATGTTTATCCTTAAATCAGAATGTGGCTTATAAATAGAGGTACAAAAGGAATTTTAAAGGAGAGGGGGAAAATTTCTTTTGATAAATAGAAAAAAAGGTTTTCTTTTTATATTTCTTTTAAAGAATTCATTCTGAAGGAATAAGAGTCAATTTGAGAAAGAGAAATTAATTTTCTTTTCTTGATTGACTCTTCAAAGATTTACATTATTTTAAATGAAAATTCTTTTTAGTGAAATTTCAATTTGTTTCAATTGTCAACCGATTCTTGTAGAATTCATGACAGAAATCTACATTATCATTGCCTTCCAAGAGATCAATTTTCTGAGGGTAAATATTATGTGTCCGAAAGTGGTCATTATTGCATTAATTCCAATATACTAATATGATTTGATGCAAAATGTAGATTCATTTATTTGTTCGGTAATTTTATTATTTTTATGCTATAATTGCTCTATTAATTTTTTGTTCAAATACAATCACATGAAATAATGGTTTAAGATCTATATAATATAGGAATTTGGACTTTAATAAGTTTTTCTCGTTGTTTTTGAGATCTGGCGATGATCGACGAGATGAAGGCCCAACCGACGGCCGTCGCTCAAGCAAGCGACAAGCCATTGCGGAGTACTTCTTCCTCCCGTCGGTCACCTCTCGGACGGCCGTCCATCATCTAATTGGCTGTCCTTGATCTATTTTTTCTTCATTTTTAATTATTTTTTTATTTCTCTTTTCTTATATTTTTTTTTTTGCTTCATTTAGTTTAAATATTTATTTAATATTTCTTTGTTATTTTTTCACTTACTTTATTTTTAATTCTTTATTTTGACATTTCTAACATATTATTTTGTTTTGATTTTATGAGCTTTATTTTGAGTATGGATGATAGAATGGGGGCTCAAATTAAATAGGTAACTTTATTTCTGTTCATTCTCTTATATCCTTCTCTTTTAGTATTATTTAGCTTTTATTCTTCTCATACTTTATTTATTTGGCTTTAGTTACCATTAATACTATTTTTGTATTCATTGATATAACAAATACCAAAAAGATTTCTATGTATAAAGTGAGGGGACCAATGTCACAAAAAAAATGGTTTTCGTAAATATGAATGAGGGGACCAATGTTCCCACCTCAAATAAATCCCCCGTTCTATGTATGATTTCTTTTTTTGGTTTGGGTTGTATTATGCCCCTATTTTATTGTAAGTTAATGTACTTTCTTATTATTATTCGAATTATATTATTTATTGCTTTCACTTTATGCTTGAATTGCGTCTTTAGATAAATTGTATTGAATTGAATGGGAAAAGGATAAAAAATTAATTAAAAACTCACTTATAACTTTGGCCAAGGTGTGAATAAAAGTAACGTCCCGAACTCTCTCTGGTCTTAGGTTTCACGAGGTTAGATGAACTTTCCTAATATTTTTATTGGGATGAAAATTCCAAAATATCTCTTGTTGCCAAAAATAGACATATACGTATTGTCTTAGGGTAAATGAGGCTAAATGAACTTTTCCAATATTCTATTGGGTGGCGACCCCAAAATACCTCTTGTTGCCTAAAATAGACGCCCCTGTAATCCTTAAGGGTCTTATGAACCTCTCTCAGACCCTAAAAGCGGGTCACCGAGAGTCCACGATGTTCGGCGCGCGTCACACATACTCAAAACCTAAATGAAATAAAGCATGGTGAAAGGAGTGATTGCACGATAACTATTCTATAAAAGGGTTTAGTCAAAGCCACTTAACTTTTTTGTCACTTGGGTAATCATGATGCTTGACTAAAAGCCTCTCATGATTTGTACATGAATATAAATATAAATATTAATTAGAAAATTAATATAATGGTTTAAAGAATTTAAATCATGCAATTTATTAATTGCAATTATGTTTGTACTGCCAAGTGGATCAGAAAATCCAATGGATCACACAACTATAGAGAAATGGTAAAATGGCAAAAATACAGAAATTAATAATATTTAATATTATTATGGAATGAGTGATTAGCTCTAGTGCAAGTGGGAGATTGTTGGATATGAGTAATCCCATTTGAATAGAGAAAATAATAAGAAAAATATTAATTAATGTAGTTTAATTAATTATGCATGCACAAAAAAAAGTCAGCAAATCCTTCTACACATGGTCTGTAATATTGAGCTGGTCCATTTTAATCTAAAATTAAATATTATTAGACTATAAAATATTTTTTGATCAAATGGAGAATTAATTTCAGGGCCAGAAGGAAATGGTTATGCGCAGAAGCACTTTAGGAGTGGCTTTTGTACAGGGTCTCAATAGAAGGCCTTAATGGCCTATTTCTTAGGCTAAGTTAAATTAAATATGATCTATAAGTGATATGGAACCTACATATTTAATTTGATTTGATTTGGAATCCATTTGAATAATTAAATCCAAGTCTGCGTAGAAAAACCCAATCTGCGGTAGAACCTTATGGTGGAAGCCCATAATGGATTTAATTAAACAAATTTAATTAATTAATTATAATTAATATTTCATCTTTTATCAAATTCTAATCCTACTAGATTTCTATTTTTAATTTAGAGTATAAAAGCAAAAGTAGGATAAGATTGAATTATGAAAGAATTAGAACTCTCCTTTTTATCCCTATCTTAGCCGAAACCAATCACTAGTCTCCTTAGGATTTCGGCAGCCCCTCTTTACTCCATCTTGGTTCATTTTTCTTTTTTCTCTGGTGTGGACAATTTAGAGGTATTTGAAAGTTTGGACAATGTGGTTTATGACAACATGGTGCGAAGGAAAATCCTAATAGAGTTTTGTTTTTAACTTGAAGTATCAAAAGCAGAAGTATGACAAGATTGAATTATGGAAGAATCTGAACTCTACTTTTTATCCCTATCTTGGTCAAAACCTATCAGTAGTCTCCTTAGGATTTCGGCAGCCCCTCTATACTCCATCTTGGTTCATTTTTCTTTTTTCTCTGGTGTGGACAATTTGGAGGTGTTTGAAAGCTTGGACAATGTAATTTGCGACAACACGGTGCAAAAGAAAATCAATTGATTAACAAAACTTCGCGAGGTTTTCTCCTGGAACCCTACCTTTTGTCCTGACCTGTGTGCTAAACTAGCCGAGAGATGTAGTGCAGGCCTTGGGAATTGGTCCTCCATCAGCTACTAGACTGGTGCCATGGTCCCTTTTTTGTGGAGCTCTTGATTATTACACTAGATGACTTCTCAGATGTGCCTACCTTTCATACCAGTGTCATCCTATTGATTTATCTATCCCAGTATCTAATAGTGACTTCGGATGAGTTAGCTCCATTTTTGTAAATGGCATATACAATGGGCTAACTCCATTTTTGTTGGTTCTGGCTGAGATAATCCTCGGCTTGGATGCACTTTGTGTCGATCCGACTGCTTTTCTGACTGGAAGCCCCTTATTACTCTAGGTAATCATAGTCATTTATTTTAAAGGTAGTGTGTCCCTTATGGATTTTCACACTAGCTTTTCTTAGCTGAAAATAAGTCCTTTTCGGATTTTCACACATCCCTATGCCTTATTTTTGCCTGGGATGCATCTAACCCATTCCAGTAGCTTTTATTTTATTTTTGTAGGACAGACTACCCATCTCCAGGTTTTCACTGTTCTTTGACCTAACTTTTAGTTAGAGAGCCAGTTACAATTCTTATCTTTAACGGTCCTTTTTTTAGGTGTGGTTGCAGGAAAAGTTGAAGCTACTGTCGGAGCCTCCTCCTAGAGTGATTAATGCATACTCATTGAGACATGTCCTCCCCAGACAGTGATTGTATGACTTCAATTCTCCTCATGAAGGAGCTGTATGGTTGGCCACAACGGCGGACGGCTCATCAATTTCATATGTCTGTGGTTGACTCTCCATTTTATTATTCAGGATGGCCTTCTGGATGCATACTATTATGCAGACTGCATAGAGCCACCTTTTTCATTACAGCTCATTATGCCCGATAGTTTGGAGAGCGACAAGACATTATGAGGCGCACACTGTCTTTTCAGGGTGGTACTCTTTCTATTGTCTTCTTATCTGGCTATCATCTGCTTTAGGCATGATTACCTGTGAAGATTGACATCCTAAAAATTGAGGACTATGACTTTGCTACCTCAGTTGAGTACAAGGGATGGATTACTAGTCCCGCGGTTGATAACAGGACTTACTGGCTGAAACACATGGCTGGCGAGAGTAGCAGAGAGTAGATATTAAATCTTACATAGAATAATGTGTTTCTTTTTACAAGAGAACTAGACAACTACGAGTACGTGAAATAAATTGTTCTGCTTATATTAACACATCATTGCATAAATGTGTACATTTGAATATGATTTCATTACAAATGATCATTATTTAATACTAAGCTCAAAATATAAGACCATATCTAATCTCGGAATAGAACCTGTAAGCATCAAACTCCTATTATTAATCAGCTTTTCATGATTGAAGATTTTCTCTCAGCCTCTAATTTTTGGCCAGGATGCTTTTTTCGATTTTCACCCTAACGAGGCGCCCAATTTTAGCAAGGCCATCGTTTTTCAATTTTCAACCCGCAGGGCTTTGTTCTCTTCTTTTGGTTTTTAGTCTTAACTATGGAACCTTTTCAGCCTGCCAATGTTGACCGACTCCTTGAACTCATTCCCATCACCATCCATTAAGATTGTCGCTCCTTTTAATAATAGCTTTTTTAAAATGAAAGGACCTTCCAAAGTTGGCCTGTACTTGCCTCGGATATCCGGAATACCTGACCTCATTTGTTTGAGACAAAATCCCCTTCTATCAATGGATACTTTCTAACCTTCTTTCCAAACGATCGATCCAGTCTTTTCTGATAAACCTGATTATCGTAGTAAGCTCGCATTCGATCCTCATCTAATAAGTTTAACTACAGCAGCCTCTGTTGTGCCTATTCTGATTTCGATAACTTGGCTTCTAAAATAACCCTCAAAGATCGGAGTTCGACTTCCACTAGTAACACTGCTTCTATCCCATATACCAAAGAGAATGGCGTAGCCCCTATTGAAGTTTTAACAGTGGTCCTGTATCCCCAGAACGCGAAAGGCAATTTTTTAGCCAAATCTTTGTAGGCCTGAACCATCTTGGATAGTATTCTTTTCACATTCTTATTGGCTACTTCAACTGCACCATTGGCTTGTGGTCGGTAAAGAAAAGATTTGTGATGCTGGATACCATACTTCTCGAGCATCTACTTAGTTTCAACTTGGAATTGCACACCACTATCAAACACAATGTGATGTGGGAGACCATATATGTATATTAAATACCGTTCAATGAATCTGGCCATTTCTCGAGCACCTAACTTCTTAAAATATTCGGCTTCTACCCATTTGGTGAAGTAATCAATGGTGACTACAATATATCTGTGTTCGTTTGAGGCTGCTAGATGTATCTCCCCCATGATGTCGATTCCCCAAGCTGCAAATAGCCACTGGGACGTAAGATTACATAGTTATGAAACCGATAAATGTCTCAAATCTGCTTAGTGTTGGTACAACTGGTACTGTATTATGTACTTGGAAAAATTTGTGTCCATAGTAAGCCAAAAGAACTCTTAGCGTATAATCTTCTTAGCCAATAGCAAACCGTTCATGTAAGCATCATAAACCCCAGCATGTGTCTCTTACATAACCTTCTTAGCCTCCTTCTCGTTTACACACCTTAGTTGGATACCATCGGCTTATCTTTTGTATAATACCCCATCTACACTGATAAATTGGGTGGACAGCTTGCGAATCATCCTTTGGTCCTTTTCATTAGCTTCTTTTGGGAATACCAATTTCTATAAGTAATTCTAAATGTCATAATACCATGGCTTCCCATCTACACTCTCGATATCCATTACTCGTTCGGTTTTAAAGCATGGCTTGTCTGAGCTGGCGATCAATACCGGCCTCATGACCACCCCTTTTGGGTTATCCCACATGGATACTGTGACGCGCGCCGAACCCATCCGGAAACCCAGCAAGGGCCCTCGCTTTTAATCCGCTTTAGGATTCGAGGTATGGAGGTCCGCGTCTTTTGGATCATGGGCGCCATGAGACATCATTGGTGTATTCCTCCCAATAGAACATTGGGGAGAACAACCTAGCCTATTGACACCTAAAGGCACCTTGGAGGTATTTGGATTCGCCACCCAATTTGCAAGAAATTGGGAAAAGGTTTCTCACCTCTAATGGTCTAAACCAGAGATATGGTGTCCGGGACTTCCCTCTTATTTATGCTTTGGTTAATTATAAATGGGTTCTTAACTTCTTAAGATTATATCTCTCATCTCACACGATAAATGCATTAAAAGTAAAAGCGCATTTCAAGCACGTAAAGGAAGTAAATAAAAGCGATAAAGCAATAGATAGAGAAGGCGATAAATGAAAGCGGTAAACACGCAAGCACGCAATTACAATAGAAATAGGGGCAGAATACAACCCCATTAAAAGGAGATTAAAGATGTAAGTGGGACGGAATACAATCCCCAAAAGATAAATAAAGTTGCCCAAAATATTAATTACAAGGGCCCAAAGGAAAATAATGTACATAAATTTAAACACTCACACAAGATCAAAATAAAAGACATGCATAAATTGGGACATTATTTCAGGAACATTGGTTCCTTCGCGCCTATTCTAAGGTTTAGGAACGTTGATTCCTCGCGTTTACTTGAAGAAGGTTCGAAGAGTCATTTTTGATTGCTTGAATTAAAAAATCGGGATGAGTGATCCCATTTTTGTAGGAAAGTTGACTCTTCGTTTTAATTGTGACATTTTTATTGTCGGGCTAAAATAAGGGACATTGGTCCCAATTTTATTAGTGAAAGTCCTGATTTAATTATAAAAGTATTTTTGTGACTTTTTATCTCACGCGTGCATAAATAAAATAAATATTTACAAATAAACACGTAACACATAAAGAGAGAGTCGAGAAGATCTCACCAAACCGGAGTGACCCTCCACGCGTTGCGACCCATCCGGGGAGTCGCGGGGGTGCTCAAATAACCCGACTCAAGTTAAATCTCAGACAAAAATTAACATCAAAAATATTAGTAATGGTTCTAAAAATTAATTAAGTAAAGATAAAATAAATATTAGGTAAGTCAAATTATAATGATAAGACAAACACAACAAAATAATAATAATAAGAATATGATGGTAGAAATAACAGTAATAATGATAAGTGAAATAATAATAATAATAATAATAATAATAATAATAATAATAATAATAATAATAATAATAATAATAATAATAATAAACAACAGTAGCAAATATAAAGTAAGCAAACAATAAATTAATGGCAATAAAGATAATAATAGTAATAAGAAAACATTAACGGCAACCAATGTAGTAATAATAATAATAATAATATAAATGGCAAAACGTTGAGACTAGCAAAAAGGGGAAAAGCCAACAGTAGAGTAAAGGTAATAATAATAATAATAATAAACACAAAATGAACATATAATAATAACAATGATAATAGCAGGATAATAGTAATGATATTATAATAATAATAATAATAATAACAAAAAATCAAACTGAAGGAAACAAATAATATATTAATAGTGTTATTAACACATTAAAATGCTAAAAGTATATAATAAACATGATAATAATAGCAAAAATAATTTTAACAATAATAAATAATGTACAAGAAAAATAAAAGAGAACAAGTCCAAGAATGTTTACCCTCAGAATTTTTTAGATCGGAGAAACGGTGTCTCGATTGATTTTTCTTGTCGGATTTGTGATGATAAATATTTGAAGAAAATATAGAAATTAATATTTTGAAATGAAATCAAGAAAATACTTTGATAAAAAATATTTTTAGTGGATGATTTGAGAAAAGGAAATTGATTTTCCAAGCTCAAATCACTCAAAAAATTGATTATGTATTTTTTATGAAGAAAAATAAATAGATTAAAGATTGAGAAGAGGAAAATGAACTTAAGAAAATTTAGAAGAAGGAATTCAAGAAGATATTCAGTTGCTGGAGAGAAGAAAATTTGAGAGAAAAGTAAAACCAATCCCCCTATAATTGTTGCCGTCCCCTAAAAAATGAAGAAGAAATCCCTATTAATTTTCAGTGTTGTCCCAAAATGGAGAAAGACAAAATAACTTTTTAATTTTGGTAATCAAAAATAGCATGAAAGGGTGAAAAAAACGGAAAAATCAGACTGAAAAACAGACTGAAAACGCAGGAAAAGGGGACAGTGGCGCGCATATGCACGCGAGGGGCAGGTGGTCGCGCGGTGGCCAAGCGGCCACCGCGCGGCCCCCTTAGCAAATGAAAGGAATGGTCGCGTGGTGGCCATTTTGACACCACGCGACCATTATTTGGCCACTTTTCCCACTTTTCAACGTTTTTTGTTTAGTTTTTTTTTTTTTTTTTTAAATCCTTTTTTCTTTTTTCAAATTTATATAATTGACTAATTTAATCAAAATAAATAACTAATTTAATTCCTCTTTTTCAATTAAATCAATTAATTAATTTAATTCAATTAAATTAAATAACTAACTTAATTCATTTTTTCCAATTAAATCAATTAATTAGTTTAATTCAATTAAATTAAATAACTAATTTAATTTTCCTTTTTTTTTTCAAATATCAAAAACAATACTTTCTAATAATATTATTTTTTTATTAAAATAAATTTAATTAATTTAATTTTTATGACAATATTTTTTATACATATTTATTTTTATTTAAAAATAACGAGGGTTTCGACAAGAGAAACATCATTTTTGACACCTCTGCCTGTAAATCGGTATCATTCTCATCATCGGGTAATTCTGATCTTGGACCGCCTCGGGACCCGGTGTCTACAGTTGCCCCCAATTTTGGGGAACTTAGAACCTAGGTGCCTAAGTGAACCAAAATTCAGAAAAGAAAGGAAAGAAGCACGTACCTGAGGCGGCTGTCTTCCCGAACTAGCTGAAGTTGCTGTGGGTAGTTACCGTTTGTTCGTCGACGTGTTAACCCCTATTGCTTTGGCATCTAACCTATGCGGTGTCTAGCCTTGTGTGGTGTTTAACCTCTTCCGTTGTGGCATCTAACCTGTGCGGTGTATAGCCCCAGCCGTGTCGCTATCTAACCTATTAATGCAGATATCCTCATGGATTGAAACGATTTAGAATATTTTGGAAAAAAGCTCAATGCTACGAAGGATAATGCTCCGAAAAGACCGAGAATGCCTTGAAAAAAGGACTTAATGATAATGCTCCGAAGAGACTGAGAATGCCTTGTGATGAAGGACTTAAAGATGATGCTCCGAAGAGACTGAGAATGCTCCGAAGAGACTGAGAATGCCTTGAAAAGGACTTAAAGATAATGCTCCGAAGAGACTGGGAATGCCTTGAGAAAGGACTTAAAGATAATGCTCCGAAGAGACTGGGAATGCCTTGAGAAAGGACTTAAAGATAATGCTCCGAAGAGACTGGGAATGATTTGAAAAAATGACTTAAAGATGATGCTCCGAAGAGACTGAGAATGCTCCGAAGAGACTGAGAATGCCTTGAAAAGGACTTAAAGATAATGCTCCGAAGAGACTGGGAATGCCTTGAGAAAGGACTTAAAGATAATGCTCCGAAGAGACTGGGAATGCCTTGAGAAAGGACTTAAAGATAATGCTCCGAAGAGACTGGGAATGATTTGAAAAAATGACTTAAAGATAAAGTTTTAAGGATGCCTTCTAAAGAAGGACTTAAAGATAGTGTTTTAAAGAGATTGAGGATGCCTGTTAGATAAGGACTTAGAGATAATGCTTCGAAGAGGCTGAGAATGCCTTGTGAATAAGGACTTGAAGGTAAAGTTTTGAAGATACCTTTTGAAGAAGGACTTAAAGATAGTGTTTTAAAGAGATTGAGGATGCCTGTTAGATAAGGACTTAAGGATAATGCTCCGAAGAGACTGAGAATGCCTTGTGAATAAGGACTTGAAGATAAAGTTTTGAGGATGCCTTCTGAAGAAGGACTTAAAGATAGTGTTTTAAAGAGATTGAGGATGCCTGTTAGATAAGGACTTAGAGATAATGCTTCGAAGAGGCTGAGAATGCCTTGTGAATAAGGACTTGAAGGTAAAGTTTTGAAGATACCTTTTGAAGAAGGACTTAAAGATAGTGTTTTAAAGAGATTGAGGAAGCCTGTTACATAAGGACTTAAGGATAATGCTCCGAAGAGATTGAGAATGCCTTGTGAATAAGGACTTGAAGATAAAGTTTTGAGGATGCCTTCTGAAGAAGGACTTAAAGATAGTGTTTTAAAGAGATTGAGGATGCCTGTTAGATAAGGACTTAGAGATAATGGGAAGATTATATGCACGTGATAAGTGCTTGTGCTATGCACGCTAGACATGTGCAAAGAATTATGTGTTGCAAGTATGCAGAGATTATGTGCACGAAATGTGTACGAAGGATTGCTTATGCAAGATATATAAAAAGTTCATGCATGCGTGAATGCACATTGAGGCACCATCAAATGCCATGCCCGTGAGATGCATATGTATGCAATAATGCAGGATAAGGACTCATCCGAGTGGATTTGGGAGGCGAAAGCCGGTTTGGTCATGATTTGCAGCAGGATCGGTGCCCCCTGGAATTGCTTTTGAATTTCGTGCCTCTGGGGGATTATGAGGTTCTCCTCTGGTACCTGTAGTCATTATTTGAAGGTAGTGCGTCCCTCGTGGATTTTCACACTAGCTTTTCTTAGCGGGAGATGCGTCCTTGTCGGATTTTCACATAACCCTGTGCCTTATTTTTTGCCTGGAATGGACCCAACCCAATCCAGCGGCTTTTATTTGTTTCATTTTTTGTAAGGCAGACTGCCTGTCGCCAGGTTTTCACCCTGCCCTTCGGCCTAACTTTTGCTTAGAGCGCCAGTCACGGTTTTCATCTCTAACAGCCCCTTTTTTTTGTGTGAGAGAAGTTGGAGTTGTCACGAAAGATCTTTCGGGTATGATTGGCATGTGCTTATGTCTCAGATTTTGGTTGTATGAGCTTGGCTTTTTTTTTTTTTTTTAGGAAGGTGCTGTAAGGTTGGCTTCACAGTGGGTAGCAAGGTGAGTTGACTGAAGTGCCGGGGTGGTGAGAGTGGCAGAGGGTAGTTGGTAACAATGTGCTAGTTTTATGCCGGACTCAGACAACTTTGAGTGTGCAAGATGAGCTGCTCTGGTTACACCCAAACATCTTTGCATAAATGCATATATTTCAATCTAATTTCATAACACATGATCACTATTTGGCATTAACTTGAAGAATATGAGTCTTCACCTAATCTCGGGATAGATCTTGAGAGCATCAAACTCCTGTTATCAATCAGCCCTCGCGGGTTTTCTTGATTGAATATTTTCTCTCCCCTTTTTTATTATTTTTTATTTTTTATTTTTTATTTTTTTATTTTTTTTTTAGCCTTTGCCATGGACCCTCTTTCAGTTCGTCAATATTGGTTGAATTTGCTTTCATCTTTGTTAGCCGGAGAGGCTGCTGCTTCTGAGAGTGATTCTTCTTAGTATCAAAGTTTTGGTCTTAGCGCTTGTGCAGACTGGTTGAGTTGATGGGTTCCTTATTTGGGGCTTGAATGTGAAGTTTCATGCTTGGCTTTTATTGGCTTTGGCGGTTCAAACCTTGGGATGGCCTTTCAAAGGCTGAGATAGGGTGACAAGTTGGGCTTCAATGATCTGGGGTACTTTATCGATTTTGGTGGTTTAAGCTCCAAAATGGCTTTCAATGGCTGGGATTTGATGGATTGTTCGTGCATTAGCCTTTTAGGTCTTTTTCAGTAGCTAAGAAGAATGACGATGTGCAGGCATGTGTAGATCAATGGGATTTGAACAAAACTTGCCCCTAAATAGCATTCCCTTGCCCCCTGATCAATTCTCTCTTTTCTTCTCTCTTTTCTTTACACCCCAAATTTTATTTTATTTTATTTTTTTTTTTACAACCAAAATTTTTTTTTTTTATTTTTTTTTTGCAACCCAATTTTTTTTTTCGCCCCAATTTTCTTTCTTTTAACAGGGTTTGCTCAAATCCTAAAGTTTACATATACGTGCACTTTTTATCTTAACCACTGGGACCATTGTTGTTCAATTCGGTCGAGCATTAAATTTTGGTAAGAAATTTGGTTATGAGGGTTTTGGATGGTTAAGGGTCAATCATAATCGATTTTGGGGTACACATTTCGAATGGGTCGAGAGGAAAAAGGTCATATGGCTCAGTTCTGATGGGTTGCATATTTTCTCATGGTTGTTTTGAGTTTTATTTGTCCAAATTTTGATGTAACTTTCGAAGTTCGATTTTATTCGGCGGCACCATATGTAGCTCAGGTGTTGTGGATGCAAAGAAGTGGCTTTCAAAATTCGGTTTGTCGTCATGTTGGCACGTGGAAGTAGCGTTGGTCTTGAGAGTGTCCTTATCCATCTTCAGCATGTCATACTAGGTCCGGGCAAAGGCTCCCTTTTTTTTTTATTTACATCTCTCAAAATTATCCTCGCTTCAGGAGTTATATCAGATGCTACCAAGATTTTATTTGGATTTTCCAAAGTTTCGAGACTAGATGGAGTCGTATTAATTGGGTTAATATCAAAATGAATGGATGCATCGTGATCATAAGAAATGAAATTATTAGAAACATCATACAAATAAGCAAGAAGTATTCATTTCATTTAACAAAAACCAAAAAAAAATGTCATCATCTAATAATTCTGGGATAATAAGAACATCCAAATAGCTATCTTCTTCCGGTTTCCATCGGTAGAGCTATTTCGGCCAACGGTTCATCACCATCCGCAGGAACCACCTTCATCCTCCACTTAGGTATTCAATTTGTCTTCCTCTGCTCCTTTCGCTCTTCTGGATCAAACATTAATGCTTGAATACGATCTCTCAGAGGACAACAATAGTCTGTTTTGTGCCCTGTGTACTGGTGATATGCACAATACCAGTCTGTTCTGTGTCTAGACTGTCCTTGGCTTGGGGCAGGCCCAGCTGGCAAGGGTTGTAACTTTCCTTCCTTGATGAGACGGGTAAAGTGCCAAGATAATGGTCTGCCCGAGATACTGAGATGTTTGGGAGCCGTTCCTAGGGCAGAGACTTTTGCCACCTTATCATTGCCCCCGTTATCACTGCTGCTTCCCTTATTTTTGCCCGAAGCCACATCTGCAGATCTAGCCACTTTATCTAAATGCTCAGCCTCAACTTCAATGGCTATGTCCTTAAGCGACTCCCAATCTTTGAGTCCCTTCATTTTTAACCCATCCCTTAAATATGGACTAGCATTTCGGATAAATAACCTGATCTGATCTGAGGTATCAGGCTTTCTCTTTATCTCCATCACTCGATTCCTCCATCGGGTCAAGTACTCATAGAATGATTCCCCTGACTTCTGCTTCAGCACTTCTAAATCTTTCAATGTGACCTCAATCTTGGTACTGCAATCATACTAGCCACAGAATTCTTCTGTTAACAGATTCCAGTCTTCTCTCGTTCTTTGATCCAGCCCATGATACCAATCCACTCCTGGGCCAGCTAAGCTGAGACAGAAATAGTCCACTTTTTGCCTCTTAGTCAACCCTGTACCCTTCATGATCAGGGTGTATTGCTTGATGTGGGCAGTGGGGTTAGAAGTGCCATCGAATTTTGGCAGGTCAGGCATCTTAAACCTCTGGGGCAACAGCTCTCCATCATCCAAATCCACATCTTCAGGGCTCACTCCCTTGCCAGCTGTCAACATGCGGGTGATTGCCTCAATTTCCTGTCTCATACCCCTCATAGCCTCGTCTTCTACCCTGGGTGCTCTACCCCTCACGGCTTGATGGGCTGCTATCTCCTCAACCTCTTCTTCCATTGTGAAATCCTTATCAGGGTTTGGGATCCTTGCTCTTTCGGGTTCAGCTGGCATAGCCGTAGCTTTAGGCTCATTTACAGGTTGATGGGCAACAACTCCAGTGAGGGGAGCCTCTCCACCAGTGGGTGGTTTGGCTTGCCCTCGAGGAGGAGCCACCGGTGGCTGTGGAGTAGCCGGTGCTGGCGGTGCAGGTGGTTGAGCAAATCTTTCTGCCATGGTACCCATCATGTCTAGCATTCGTCGTTCAAATTCCTCAAGTCTCCTTGCGAGGTCTTGGGTAGTTGGGTTCCCAGTTTCTTCTGCCATTGAGGACGATTCGCTGGTAGTTGAGGGTGACTCAGAATCCCAAAAAGGCACTAATTCTAGCAATTCGAAGGGTGAGTCTGTTCTCACTAGCCGGCCGTCAGAACTTCTAGTCCACTTGGATGAATCTATGATGGCTGAAAAGCTCAAATGGTTAGCATGATACATGGATGACAGTTACAATGCATGATCGTGAGTTATGCAGCATTTCGCAACCACATACAAGCAAGTAGATCATTCCGCCTTATCACTCCCACACACGAGGTCGTGCGATCTCTTTCCTAGGTGGGCTTAGTCCATGGGTCAACAGGGGACCCAATGAACGCGCGATGTGCACGGTAAAAAGCCGGCAGCATAACACTCTTAATCTAATGGACATACGCATGAGTTTTGGCCGTATCGTATTTGGACATTTCAATCTCATTAAGATGGGCGTACCAGGACATGAAAGCCTTTGGTAAAAGACCATTTTAAATTGGTTGATTTTGTTTAATACGCGATGACCCATACCACAATTATTGTATTAAGGAGCATGCCCCCTAGGGGAAGTTTCTATTTGCCATTACATGGGTTTTGGTCAAGGTGACAAAATTTTAGGGATACCCAAGCATGATCCCTGTCGACGGGTCTAACTCGTCATGAGTATAGCGACCGATCGGGTCGTCATTTGATATACCAAATGGTACGAGGCTTGGGCTGGTGATTATCCCTAACACTTCCCTACAATGAGTGAAAGTAGGGTCGCGCTTCGGGAACGCACCGGGGTAAATAGGGGACCAACTAGCATAAAGTCTAAGGCTCTAAAATGTGATGCAAATTTTTGAAAAGAGATAGAATTTTAAGTTTTAAAAACCCAATTATACATTTTAACCAAAGCACTTTCGGAGTGAAGTCTCAAACACAAGTCCCCAGTGGAGTCGCCACTGTGACGCGCGCCGAACCCATCTGGAAACCCAGCAAGGGCCCTCGCTTTTAATCCGCTTTAGGATTCGAGGTATGGAGGTCCGCGTCTTTTGGATCATGGGCGCCATGAGACATCATCGGTGTATTCCTCCCAATAGAACATTGGGGAGAACAACCTAGCCTATTGACACCTAAAGGCACCTTTGAGGTATTTGGAGTCGCCACCCAATTTGTAAGAAATTGGGAAAAGGTTTCTCACCTCTAATGGTCTAAACCAGAGATATGGTGTCCGGGACTTCCCTCTTATTTATGCTTTGGTTAATTATAAATGGGTTCTTAACTTCTTAAGATTATATCTCTCATCTCACACGATAAATGCATTAAAAGTAAAAGCGCATTTCAAGCACGTAAAGGAAGTAAATAAAAGCGATAAAGCAATAGATAGAGAAGGCGATAAATGAAAGCGGTAAACACGCAAGCACGCAATTACAATAGAAATAGGGGCAGAATACAACCCCATTAAAAGGAGATTAAAGATGTAAGTGGGACGGAATACAATCCCCAAAAGATAAATAAAGTTGCCCAAAATATTAATTACAAGGGCCCAAAGGAAAATAATGTACATAAATTTAAACACTCACACAAGATCAAAATAAAAGACATGCATAAATCGGGACATTATTTCAGGAACATTGGTTCCTTCGCGCCTATTCTAAGGTTTAGGAACGTTGATTCCTCGCGTTTACTTGAAGAAGGTTCGAAGAGTCATTTTTGATTGCTTGAATTAAAAAATCGGGATGAGTGATCCCATTTTTGTAGGAAAGTTGACTCTTCGTTTTAATTGTGACATTTTTATTGTCGGGCTAAAATAAGGGACATTGGTCCCAATTTTATTAGTGAAAGTCCTGATTTAATTATAAAAGTATTTTTGTGACTTTTTATCTCACGCGTGCATAAATAAAATAAATATTTACAAATAAACACGTAACACATAAAGAGAGAGTCGAGAAGATCTCACCAAACCGGAGTGACCCTCCACGCGTTGTGACCCATCCGGGGAGTAGCGGGGGTGCTCAAATAACCCGACTCAAGTTAAATCTCAGACAAAAATTAACATCAAAAATATTAGTAATGGTTCTAAAAATTAATTAAGTAAAGATAAAATGAATATTAGGTAAGTCAATTTATAATGATAAGACAAACACAACAAAATAATAATAATAAGAATATGATGGTAGAAATAACAGTAATAATGATAAGTGAAATAATAATAATAATAATAATAATAATAATAATAATAATAATAATAATAATAATAATAATAATAATAATAATAATAATAATAATAAACAACAGTAGCAAATATAAAGTAAGCAAACAATAAATTAATGGCAATAAAGATAATAATAGTAATAAGAAAACATTAACGGCAACCAATGTAGTAATAATAATAATAATAATAATAATAATAATAATAATATAAATGGCAAAACGTTGAGACTAGCAAAAAGGGGAAAAGCCAACAGTAGAGTAAAGGTAATAATAATAATAATAATAATAATAATAATAATAATAATAATAATAATAATAATAATAATAATAATAATAATAAACACAAAATGAACATATAATAATAACAATGATAATAGCAGGATAATAATAATGATATTAAAATAATAATAATAATAATAACAAAAAATCAAACTGAAGGAAACAAATAATATATTAATAGTGTTATTAACACAT
This sequence comes from Excoecaria cochinchinensis, assembly GCA_947683425.1. Classification (NCBI taxonomy): domain Eukaryota; kingdom Viridiplantae; phylum Streptophyta; class Magnoliopsida; order Malpighiales; family Euphorbiaceae; genus Excoecaria; species Excoecaria cochinchinensis. The sequence continues at coordinate 178,227 of CANTUQ010000232.1, forward strand.
TAAAATGCTAAAAGTATATAATAAACATGATAATAATAGCAAAAATAATTTTAACAATAATAAATAATGTACAAGAAAAATAAAAGAGAACAAGTCCAAGAATGTTTACCCTCATAATTTTTTAGATCGGAGAAACGGTGTCTCGATTGATTTTTCTTATCGGATTTGTGATGATAAATATTTGAAGAAAATATAGAAATTAATATTTTGAAATGAAATCAAGAAAATACTTTGATAAAAAATATTTTTGGTGGATGATTTGAGCAAATGAAATTGATTTTCCAAGCTCAAATCACTCAAAAAATTGATTATGTATTTTTTATGAAGAAAAATAAATAGATTAAAGATTGAGAAGAGGAAAATGAACTTAAGAAAATTTAGAAGAAGGAATTCAAGAAGAGATTCAGTTGCTGGAGAGAAGAAAATTTGAGAGAAAAGTAAAACCAATCCCCCTGATAATTGTTGCCGTCCCCTAAAAAATGAAGAAGAAATCCCTATTAATTTTCAGTGTTGTCCCAAAATGGAGAAAGACAAAATAACTTTTTAATTTTGGTAACCAAAAATAGCATGAAAGGGTGAAAAAAAGGGAAAAATCAGACTGAAAAACAGACTGAAAACGCAGAAAAAGGTGACAGTGGCGCGCATATGCACGCGAGGGACAGGTGGTCGCACGGTGGCCAAGCGGCCACCGCGCGGCCCCCTTAGCAAATGAAAGGAATGGTCGCGTGGTGGCCATTTTGACACCACGCGACCATTAAAACATTTTAAGGAAAAGTGGCATTTGGCCACTTTTCCCACTTTTCAACGTTTTTTGTTTAGTTTTTTTTTTTTTTTTTTTAAATCCTTTTTTCTTTTTTCAAATTTATATAATTGACTAATTTAATCAAAATAAATAACTAATTTAATTCCTCTTTTTCAATTAAATCAATTAATTAATTTAATTCAATTAAATTAAATAACTAACTTAATTCATTTTTTCCAATTAAATCAATTAATTAGTTTAATTCAATTAAATTAAATAACTAATTTAATTTTCCTTTTTTTTTTCAAATATCAAAAACAATACTTTCTTATAATATTATTTTTTTATTAAAATAAATTTAATTAATTTAATTTTTTATGACAATATTTTTTATACATATTTATTTTTATTTAAAAATAACGAGGGTTTCGACAAGAGAAACATCATTTTTGACACCTCTGCCTGTAAATCGGTATCATTCTCATCATCGGGTAATTCTGATCTTGGACCGCCTCGGGACCCGATGTCTACAGATACTAAGGGCTTCTACCAACTGATTCTCTTCCCAAGGCACATATCCAAAAGTGCAGATCTCGAACTGACTAATTAATGCTTATAAACACTTTATGTACGATAGCAGCCATTCCTCTTTTATGAACCATTCTCCCCGAACTTGATGCATCACCAATGATGAGTCTCTAAAAACTTCAGCGGTGTTTGCCCCCACAGCTAAAATGTAATGCCCCAAAATTTTCAGTGTTTCTATTAATAACTTGACACGCTAAAAATTCATCGAAGGTTAATTTTGGTGCATAAGAGGTGGAATTTTCCTTAAAGCTGTATAATTGAATTATTCAAATAATTTTAGATATAAGAATATATATATATAATGTATGTTTTCATGTAAATGGATAAGAAAATGTTAAAATAAGAATAAAAAAAAAAGAAAATAGAAGTAGATATACAAATAAATAATTATAACATGTGACAAATTATGTGGGTCTAAAATTATCCAGATTATTGAAATTAAGC